>OX235272.1:27509318-27657858 GCA_944472155.2 Trichobilharzia szidati | reverse complement strand
GACCCATTCAAAAAGGCGTATGAACCGAACTGCGGTCACCGGCTGCCAATGGATAGTGGACTCCCTACTCCACTCCTACTGCCTTGTAGGTCACACTTGGTTGTGTAAAGGCTAGAGCTGCACTCTCAAACAAAAGGCCGAGCGATTCTGGGGACATTACTCGTACCAAATTCCCATGAAACTTCATGAACTCTCTTCATCAGATCACCGCGCCTGGGCAGCGATGATTCGAGATGTTCATGAAGCCGGCTCATCCTCCCGTAGGAGATAGCCGAAGTAAAGTAAAAAAAGTAAAATTCTACTTGACTATCCAAATAGCAAATTACGGTATATGAATTGGCCAAGACACCTTTTTGAATAAAACTGCTTATGTCATCAGTTAGGATGATATGTAGGTATTGGTTATCGTAAGTTTTCAACATGATTCAGTCAGCTTCTTTCTCTCCCTATAACGATGGAATAAAACAACTATGCATTATTCATTTTTGTTTCACCTTATACACATTAAACACTGTTTTACACTTTTATTATTTCTTACTACAGGAAGTAATCGAGAAGCCAGCGTCTAACAGTAGTCATGCAGTAGACGGATCCGGTGAACATGAAGATACTGAAACCACTGAACTTCGTCAAAGGAAGGTGGTGGATGGTGAATCATCAGAGTGTAACTCATGATTTATTGTGCTATACGAAGTTAATAGTCCTCGTTTTTTTTTTAAAAAAAAATTAATGTCACAGTTTCTTTATATGCATTACCTTACCACCCTTTTGTGAACTCCCTCCTTCAGAAAGTTGTTACAGTTTCTCCTTTTCGCTGTTTTGTTATCTAACAAGATTAAAAAACTTTCAATGTAATTAAAAATTTTTCTTAAAGTGTTAACCTGGTTGGTTATGCGTGGAGTACTACTAGGTAAGGAAGCGGAGTTAATCAACGAGGTTATGAAGAGCTACATCGATCTAGGTGGATAGGGCACATACTGTGTATGTCGAGCCAAACCACCTTCCACGTCGAGCAATGTAAGCTGAATTAGGATTAGGTTCGAGGAAAGTTAGGATTTTTTTCTTTCACGTTCCCCAGTGGAACATAGGGCTTCAAGCTAGAGGCTTGAAGTTTCTGTAGCAGTGTTTATTTTACAGGATGGTGTTGGTAGCCTCATGCCCAACCTTTCCTCTTCACCAGCATTATTTCTGGCTTAACGAGGTAAAGGAGTTCGTCGGCCGGAGATCGAACCCCGGACCGTGTGCATGGTCGGCGAGCGTCGTTACCACTATGTCACCGACGCCAAAGTTGGGATTGGCCATACCAAACCATGACATTATAATCCATGAAGTCTTTGACAGTTAATTTGAGCCATGCAGGATTACAGACTGCTTTGTTGAGGTCCTCGAGATGCTGAGAACCAATAATGACTGGAAACGATTGCTGGTTGTATGAATCGAAACCGTTCTCAGTGATGTAGATGCATTCATTCTTTGTGATCTCCCGCATCTATATATACATATATATATATATATATATATATGCGATGGCTCAGCTTGAGAATGACATCGTTGAAAAGAGCAACTCTTCGCTGAACGTCTAACTCAGTGGGGATGTTTGAAGTCCTAATGTAGTGTGATGAATGAAATCAGATGTGATGACAGATGATATCAGTGATACTGGTTGGCAATAATGCTGTATCGTTAATTGATAGAAGTTGAATATCATGACACACACACACACACACAAACTAGTTCACATTTATTATCAAGAATTTTCTCTCAATCCATGTACGTGATATCCATCCGGCTATCGACCAAAGGGCGAACGTAGTCTCTAAAATCCTAGGCTCAGTAATCATGCACAGACTAAGCAGAATTCGGGAGGAATAAACGAGGGAAAATCAAGCGGGCTTTAGGTCAGGTAGAGGGTGCATAGATCATATCTTTACTCTCCGACAGATCCTAGAACATAGACACACTTTTAGGCGTCCAACAATTACCATATTTCTTGACTTGAAGGCGGCCTTCGACTCCGTGGATCGAGAGGTACTATGGCAATGTTTGACTGTGAAGGGAGTACCGAGAGAGTACATTGCACTAATCAAGGCACTCTACTCAAACTCACGTAGCCGTGTAAGCGCTTATGGGGAATTGTCATCTGAATTGATAACAACCAGTGGTGTCCGTCAAGGATGTCCACATTCCCCTTTTCTGTTTAACTTCATCATAGATATGCTAATGGAAGTATCCTTAACTGAACTTAACGACTTAGGATCCGACTTGTTACCAGGGAATACGCAGATGACATTGTCTTGTTAGGGGAGGATGCTGACAAAATGCAGAGTCTTCTGAACACCTTGAGCAGCAATCTTCGTATGTTTAGCATGCGATTCGACCCTGTAAAATGTAAGATGCTGCTACAGGAATGACTGGACTACGTCAACTCCTAGCTTAGTGATAGGGAGTGAAGTGATAGAACATGTTGACCACTTCACCTATTTGGGAAGTTGTATCAGCACCAACGGATTGATTGGTGACGAAATCTCAGCGCGGATCCAAAAAGCTCGAGCTGCTTTCACTAACTTACACCATCTCTGGCGTAGGCGTGACATCCAACTATCAACCAAGAGACTTGTGTACTGCTCAGCAGTTCGCTCCGTCCTTCTCTATGGCTCTGAAACATGGCCAATACGAGTTGAAGACATGAAAAGGTTGACTGTTTTTGATCATAGATGTCTACGATCTCTTCCTCGCGTTAGGTGGTATAATAAGGTAAGTAATGTTGACGTTAGGCGTAGAGTGTTGGGCAAAGAGGGAAAATCAATCGACGAGAAGAGGCTATGAAGTTACATAGATTGAGATGGCTAGGTCACGTGCAGCGCATAGCTAGCCATCGCCTCCCCCACCTCGACGGTCATTACTAGATGATATAGGTGCAGGTTGGAAAGGAGTAAGTGGTGGCCAAACAAAAACATCGCATCAATCAATCCATGAAATCCTTAACAGTTAAAATGAGTCAGGTAGGGAGGGAGATGCAGATTTCTGGATTGGTTGGGGCCCTCGGGACTCTAAGAATCAATGGCTGGAGACAGACAATAGGTGACATGGCTCAAAATCGTTGTCAATGGCTTACGCAGATGCATTCAGTCTCTGTAATCTTTCATATTCCTTTCTACCATTACTCATTCAGTTTCACTCTTATACTTGTCAAACTTCTATTGATTCTCTTCACTCATTTTCTTGACTACCTTTGTGTGCTATTTGGAACGTGGCAACTCGAACTGCTGCACTTGGGTGCCAAGTTCTATGTTGAATCCAGACAGACCAAAGGGCGTGTATACTGCTTAGCATTCCGCTTCGTCCTCTTTTATGGCTGTGAGTGAGACATGGCCATTGAAAATGGAAGATAAGAAAGGGTCGGCTGGCTGGCTGTCTCTGATCATAGACGCCTGTGTTCTGTCTTCCGTGTTAAGTGGTATAATAGGGTGAGTAATATTGATGTTAGGCATCGAGTGCTAGGTAGGCAAGGAGGGGAAATCAATCAACGAGGTTGTGAAGTTACACCGATTGAGAGAGGTAGGATATGTGTCACACATGCACGCTTAGCCATCACCTTCCTCGACAACGGCCAATGTCAGCTGATATAAGATGGGTCAAGTTGGAAAAGAGCCAGTGGTGGCCAAACCAAAACATGGCTTTATCAGTCAATGAAATCCACACCAGTTAGTTAGTTTAAGCCAGCCACGTAGGGAGGTGTTGACTTCTGAATGGTTGGGGTCCTTGGGATGGTAATAACCAATGATGGCTGGAGACAATTGGTGATATGGCTGGCTCAAAATCGTTCTCGGTGATGGTTGGTGCGAATGCATCCACTCCTTGTGATTTATAATATCCAATAAAACAATGTTGTTTTTCCATATTACTATTCTTTTTGCCTCACATCTCCTTTTATTCTGTCTGTTTTGAATCTCTTCTCTTGCTTTGTGTGATATATGGAGGGAGTGGGGCAACTGGAACTGGTGCACATCTGTGTGAAGTTCTCCGTTGAAACTAATCGGTCAGTCTCAATCCATGTTGCAGATATTGAAGTCAATGTGACTGACGTACTCACTCTTTTTTGTCCAGTTGTGACGTGACTTTGCTTACAGGAATTTCAATCTATGTAGGATGATGTAATCTCAAGCCTATAGCTGCGTTGGCAGTGAATATTATGCTATATACCTTGCTACAAGAGATGGCATGATAATGAATTATGTAAGGAAACAAACACTACGTTATTCAAATTTTTAACGTGCTTGTCCGTGAGTTCCTGCCTACCTCAGTAATCGAAATGTTTTAATCAATGGTGAAACACGGTCACTAAAATAAATGACAACACAAAATGGGCGTTGTATACTAAGAATAAGTGAATTTATTAGTAAAGTCTTCAACATTGTATAATACGAGTTCGGTTCTCAAAGGATATATATCTATGTATCTGGTTCAGTGTCAACAGATAGGAAACGTAGACCTTAGAGTGTCCTGTTAATTAACTCCTGGCATCTAATGTTTGCACTCTGTATGTAAATAGAAGAATTTAACAAAATGAAACGTTTAAAATAGGTTGAATAGTCCAAGTCAACGCTTTTTCAATAGCATGGAGAAAAACTAATTGAGAGTTGGATTAGTTTTATTAACGAACAAGAAGATAAAGAGCCCAGTTAGTAGTTATTTACCAACTGGATTATTATTATCATTCTCTTGGTTTCTGAGTTGGATATAAAGCTTCAACAGTGCTTCTCCATGTCGCCCTGTTCTCTATAGTGTTTTCAGCTAGCCTCGTGATTGCCTGTAAGATTTCATTTTCTCCTCACACGATCTCCTTTTTCGAAGTCCCATTCGTCGTTTTCCATCCGGGGACTTGACGAGCGATACCGCGCAATAGTCTCCTCAGCGTATGTTCAATCCATTTCCGTTTCTCTGTGGATATTTGGTGGGTGGTTCGTCCCCAGAGTTTCTTGTTGTTTATTCTTTTTGGCTATCTTGTGAACCTAGTCTTGCAAGTTATTATTATTGTTTCCTTTAATTCCTAGAGGAATATAGGGCTTCAGCCGCACGTCTCCATTGTTTTCGGTTCTCTGCCAACGTTTTCACCTAGCTCGACGTCTGCCCACATGCTTTCATCTCCTCCTCGCATGACTTCCTCCATGTCACCTATGCACTGACGACCAACTCACTGCTTCCCATTCGGGTTCCACTCGAGCAATGGCCTGGCTTGCGATGTCACTTTATGGTTTGTTTTCTCATAGTATGACCAATCCACCTCCACTTCTTCCTGTATATTTGTTGCACAATCGGTTCCTGCTGGGTTGGTTCGCTCATTGCTAGATATCCCTGTTGCTGATCTTTTCTGGCCGGCCATCTGATCTTGAGTAGTATTGAGCAAAGACAGCTGTTAATGAAGGTTCGTAGTTTTTTTCGAAGTGCCCTTCGTGATGCGCTAATTCTCTGACCGGTATATTAAATAGCACTGACCTCACATTGGAGTTGAAAATCTGGATCTTATTTTTGATGCTGAGTGCTGTTGATCTCCACACCGACTTGAGAGTAATGAAAGCTTGCCTTGCTTTTCCGATCCTCGCTGCTTCTGTATCCTAATCAGTTCTGTCTACCCGTAGTTGAGATGATGCCTCCCAAGTCGGTAGGTAAAGGGGGTTCCTTCTTTCAGACTCCTCCCATTTATGCTGATTGTTGTCTGTTGTTGTTGCTGTTTCTGTTGGCCAGGAATCTTCATCACCTCTGTCTTTTCCATGTTCAAGTTGTATATGTATAGTTTATGAATATTATATGAAGTCTGAACAAGAATTGTTTGATATTTGTCAACTTGTTGCATTTTCGACACAGATATTCAGCTTGCCAACGTATAAATGCATTATGCACTTGGTAGCAGTTGATTCTTTTCTGCTTTACCATAGTGAAATGTGGTCAGTGAAAACAGATGTGAGACAATAACAGGTTCTTGATCATAGATATCTTTCAAGTGTTGGTTTGTAGGGATTTGATCGGTTATAGGATTTTCATTATGAGCTGACATTAGTTAGAGAACCATTGGAAAAGGAACTGGGAGTACTGGACAGCTGTTTCGTCCTATTTTGAGACTCTTCATCAGTACGCACCCACCGGGATTCTTTGTTAGCCTACTGATTATAGATGAAGCAATGATCTAAGTATAAACAACGTTAGTTATAGAGTATTAGGTAAGAAGATAAAGTAAGTTCATCAGACTACAAAACTCCATCCGACTGAGATAGCTAGTACATGTTACACATACTGCACAACCGTCTTCTTTGATGAGCAATGTTAGCTAACGTAGAATGAAGTTAGCAGACAGTTAGATCTGGTCAAATGTGAAAACATCGCCTTAATTCATGAAGTCTGCTGCAACTGTTGTTCTGAGTCATGTAGGCTGTGGTATAGATTGCTTGGTTAGGATCCCGATTATGCTAATTATTATTATTGAAACTAAGAACAAATAGTTCAGAAAAGAGATTCTTTTCGACGAATTCATTCACTTAGTTGTGTGTACAACCGCAAATGTGTATCATTATTTTTGTGTGTGTACATTCACTCTGTCAATCTGGCTGGCTGGATTCAACATAGAACTTAGCACCGAAGTGCACCAGTTCGAGTTGCCACGTTCCAAATAGCACACAAAGGTAGACAAGAAAATGAGTGGAGAGAATCAATAGAGTTTTGACAAGTATAAAAGTGAAACAGAATGAGTAATGGTAGAAAGGAATATGAGACTGAAGATTACAGAGACTGAATACATCTCCGTAAGCCATTGACAACGATTTTGAGCCATGTCACCTAGTGTCTGTCTCCAGCCATTGATTCTTAGAGTCCCGAGGCCGGGCCTCAACCCGGAAGTCTGCATCTCCCTACCTGACTCAGTTTAACTGTCAAGGATTTCATGGACTGATGCCATGTTTTTGTTTGGCCACCACTTACTCTTTTCCAACCTGCACCTATATCAACTAGCTAGTAATGCCCGTCGGTGTGAGGGAGGCGATGGTTAAGCGTGAGCAGCACGTGACCTAGCCATCTCAGTTTATGTAACCTTATAGCCTCTTCGATTGATTTTCCCTTTTTGCCCAACACTCTATGCCAAACGTCAACATTACTTAGCTTATTATACCACCTAACGCGAGAAAGAGATCGTAGACATCTATGATCAAAAACAGTCAACCTTTTCATGTCTCCAACTCGTACTGGCCATGTTTCAGAGCCATAGAGAAGGACGGATAGAACTGTTGAGCAGTACGTCCCTTGGTTGATAGCCGGATGTCACGCCTACGCCAGAGACGGTGTATGTTAGCGAAAGCAGCCCGAGCTTTTTGGATCCGTGCTGAGATTTCGTCACCAATCAATCCGTTGGTGCTGATACAACTTCCCAAATAGGTGAAGTGGTCAACATGTTCTATCACTTCACTCCCCATCACTAAGCTAGGAGTTGAGGTAGTCCAGTCCTATAGGAGCATCTTACGTTTTACAGGGTCGAATCGCATGCTAAACATACGAAGATTGCTGCTCAAGGTGTTCAGAAGACTCTGCATTTTGTCAGCATCCTCCCCTAACAGGAGTATGTCATCTGCATATTCTAAGTCCATAAGACTATTCCGTGGTAACTCTGTCAGTCATAACATAGAAATAAATTACTTTGGCGTTGGTGACACAACGGTAGAATGCTCGCCAACCATGTAGTTGATTTGGGGTTCGACCACCGGCCAACGCACTTCTTTACTTCGCTAAGCCAGCAATAAGATTGGTAAAGAGGGAAGGTTGGGCATGACGCTAAGCAACCCTATCCCGTAAAAATAAACTCCTCTGTTGCTGCTACTGAAACTTCAAGCCACTAGCTTGAAGCCCTAGGTTCCACTTGGAACGGAAAGCAGTAAAAACAAACAACTATGAAATGTTGTTTACATTACCAAAAAAATATCTCGAAATAGTGAAGACTAATCAAATTATAACTAGGGGTGTGTGATGAATACTGAGTTTAGATCGAAAGTTGAAGAGTATAAAAAATGTTCGAAAAAATTGGGTGTTTAATGAAACAGCGTAGAGACAAGTATCAGAATATTTATTTTTTATTATAGCTTGATTCTACACCGTATTTTCGGTACAAGTATGGAATTTTCAGCATGTGATATTGGTAGCCCAAATTTTGCAGGCCGACCTTTGATATCAGGTGTGCGTCAGCAGGGGATCGAACCCTGGAGCATGTGCATGGTGGGCGAGCGTCCTAACCGCTGTGCCACCGACGCACTGGTGGAAAGAAAGTCAGTTATGAAATAATGGAGGAGATGTGTAGCTCAGCTCTATGATACTGAGTTAGTTATGTTCTGTTATAATGTGTTTGATATTTTGGATTGAACACTAGTCAGTAACTCGTGTAATGTTTCTAGTCCTATCTTCGGTGCAGACTGAATTCTATCAGTCATGTTTGCAATGTTGCCACCATGCTAGGTGGCTCGCCATTGCGGTGCACTGTGAATTGTTGGTATTTGTTAATTGCTAATTCACATGAGTATCAGGCTTCTAGGAATTCCTTGACTGCATCTTTGGTGTTTCCTCTATTTAAGATTTCGACATTATCCTAATCAAATTGGTGTCCATGATTATCCACATGCATTGGTAAGAAAGAATATATATCACGTCTTTTTACAGCTAATTTGTGTTCTTGGTTTCGGATTCCGGGGGGACGCCCACTTTGACCAACGTAATTTCTGTTACAGTTCATACAATTATTTTGTAAATGGTATTAATTAATTTAATCTTCTTTTTCTGTTGGATCTTTTGGTTTGCACAATATAGAATAAAGTGATTGTGCTAGCTGCACACAGTGTGCAGAAATTGTTTGAAAGAGTTCAAACGCACTGTAGTACTCCAGTATTGAAAGAGAATGGAAGAAAAATACCTACTAACTGTCTTGACAAAGATTTGATATCAGCACAATTTCATCAAAAAGTATTTAAAATTGATTCATAACACCACCACCAACAAGCCAACATCAAAGACCACAAGGAAATTCATCCTACCATATATAAATAATATCTCTGAAATAACACCTCGAATATTAAGACCGTTTGAAATAGATATAGCATAAAAGGCAGCTAGCAAAATCATTTCATTCGGCATTAAGCAAACCAAAAGATCGATCCAACAGAGTAATGAGAAGGTAAAATTAATACCATTTACAAAATAAATTGTATGAACTGCAATAAACATTACATCGGTCAAAACGGGCGTCCCTTTCGAATCCGAATCCAAGAACACAAATTGGCTGTAAAAAGACATGATATATATTCTTTCTGATATGTAGTCACATGATGTCTGCTTTGTTTTTCACAGTCAGATATATTTTGCTATGTTTATATTTATCTATATTTCATTATAACTCACACAATATGCTTTGTCTGTCCATTAACTAAATAAACATTGTATGACCTTTTTGAACATCGTTGAACAAAATCGATAATATGTTCATCCATATTAGGCCAGTATGCGTAACTGCGAGCAATACCAGGATGTCCCATGTGGAACTGTTTTAGGAGTTTATCTCGTAGTGCTTCAGGTATCACTACGCGTTCTCTAAACATTAAGCAATCTTTTTCAAAACCCATAAGGAATCGCGACGAGTAAACAGGTGTTTCAGGTCTCCACTATATTTAATCTTTGGCCAATTACTGGATACATACTGTGTAGCACGTTGTGAGGTGGCTCGTTGTTTTTCTGCAAAAGTTACTGGTAGAGATCGAACAGCATTGTCGATGAGATGGACTGCATAGTCTTTGGTGGCAATCCGTGCAATTACCATATCTTCACTTGACGTAGGGTAGTCACTAATTAACCGAGATAGAGCGTCGGCTTGACCAAATTCGTTATTTCGGTTGTATTTAATATCAAAATCGTATCCAAGTGCGTCGGTGGCACAGTGGTTAGGACTCTCGCCGACCATGCACATGGTCCGGGGTTCGATCCCCTACCGACGCACACCCGATATCCATGGTCGGCCTGTAAAATTTGGGCTACCGATATCCATGCTGAAAATTCCATACTTGTACTGAAAATACGGTGTGGCATCAAGCTGTAATCAAAAATAAAAATAAAGTAAATTATTGCCCAGTGTTGTAGTCGGTTAGCTGCATGTACAGGGATACCTGATTTAGATCCGAAAATGGAAAGTAACGGTTTATGATCTGTCAGCAAAGTAAATCGGCGGCCGTAGATCATTTTATGGAAACGTCGTACGGCGAAGACTAAAGCTTAGGCTTCTTTTTCAATTCTGCCATATTTCTTCTCTGCAGCAGTTAGTGTTCGAGATGCATGCATTATTGCTTTTTGTGAACCATCTGGGAAGACATGCAAAATGACAGCTCCCACTCCGCTTGCTGAAGCGTCCGCTGGTTAATGGACAGATAAAGCATATTGTGAGTTATAATGGAATATCGATCAATATACACATAGATAAAGGTGCCAAATACGTCCGCTGCACGATTCTCGACTTCACTTCTGCTTTCGACTCCGGACCTAGATGTCTCCTGCTAAATAAGCTCTCTGTGACAAAAACTGAGTCCTGGGTCACTAACTGGCTGCGTTCCTACTTCTCTAACAGAAAGCAGTACACCGTATACACAGGTCAATCCTCCTCTGCTGTGCTCACTGAAGCTGGTGTCCCCCAAGGTGCTGTACTCTCCCCACTTCTCTTTTCTTTCTTTCTACATGACTTACCATCTTCAAATGACATTAATTTTGTCAAATATGCTGACAACCTGACTGTATCTTTGCCTGTCAAATGTCAAAGTGACTGCTCTAAATTAAATGGCTTTCTGTCAGAAATCAGCCAGTGGTCCAAGGAAAACGGTTTTACCTTAAACCCCTCCAAATGTCAAACAGTCAATTTCACCTTTAGGCATAAATCTGACCTAAACAAACTGGTTGGCTCTCACGAGGTGTGCAACATAGATGGCACTGAAATAGAAACCAAGTCGGAAATTAAATATCTAGGCGTCATTCTATCTGCTGATCTTTCCTGGTCGTCTCATATCTTGGCGATTTCTAAGAAAATATTCCGTCTTACCTTCTACATCAAGAAGTTAAGACGAATGTCTGGTATAACCCAACCCTTACTCCTACAATTCGTTAACTCTCGCATTCTGCCTATTATTCTCTATTGTTCCCCCTTAGTTTTTCCAGGGCTACTGAAGAAAGTCTAAAACATATTACGCAGGATGTTAAATGTTGTCAGCAGGGTAAGCAACGTGCCACTTAACCAGCTTGTTAATATTCTGGTTGACAGGCACATGGACAGATGTGAAAAATGGGCCAAATCCATTTTATCTAACTCACACCACCCTCTTCACTCACAACTCTCCCCTTGCATCTCATCAGGCTGAACCAGAAGCTTATATAGAAAACTATATGCTCGCACCAGAAAGTACAAAAACTCAACCATACCTTACTTAGCTCGTGTTCTGTGCGATAAAGAAAGCATTAGGAATGACGCCTATAACTTATTAAATAGTCAGTAGAACAATTGGACCTCGTCTTTCCAACTCATATCATTTATAGGTAAAACATTTTCTTTCTTTCTTTTCCTTTTCTCTCTCTCTTTTTTTTCCGTTGTGTGCTGCTTTGTTTCTTTCTCTCGCTTACGCCAGTAAATATGATTACACCTACTTTTCTAACACCTTAAAACACTGTTCAATTTTAGCTTTGCTACCGACATGCCAATATGTTGTTGTCATAATGAATTGAGATTTTCCTTAATCTATGTAGAATTCTATTTATTGATAATGTACTAACTGGATGCAATACTGTAGTAAAAATGCTGAAAATTCCATTCTGTATCACAAGTACTGTTTTGGAATAAAGCAAATTATTATTATTATTATTAGCGAAATATATCAGACTGTCAAAAACAAAGGCAGACATCATGTGACTACATATCATTTTCTTACCAATGCATGTGGATAATCATGGACACCAATTCGATTGGGATAATGTCGAAATTTTAAATAGAGGAAACACCAAAGATGCAGTCAGGGAATTCCTAGAAGCCTGATACTCATGTGAATTAGCAATTAACAAACACATTATTACAGACCAAATTTACCAGCTGCTAATAAAAAGTAAATCACATGACAAGAGAGTTTGAATTCCAAGTCAATAAAAATGAACAATAGAGACATAAAATTAACAACCAGTCACGACAGTGGTTGCCAGTAGATACAATTACATTATTCATGGAGAATTCAAATGAGTTCATTTTATACTAAAAAACCTGCGTTGAAGATGTTGTCTAGAAGGGGGGGACGACGAAGGCTTCGCAATTAAATTAACCAGTTCAGAGTACACAACTAGTTCAAAAAGTCAGTTAGGAGACTGATGTTTGTAAATTTCATACTAAAAATGTAAGCAAAATATTAATAATAATAATTGACTTTGGAATGACACCCAAGATATAAGGAGGAGGTGGAGAAGTTCCCTTTGTGTGTATTAGTCAGGGTTTCCTATCCGGATGACGAAGGCCTCAGAGATGCAAAGTAAGGGGAAACATACCGTTTTCAGGAGGCTTCTTTTGGCTAGCTGGCTGGATTCAACATAGAACTTGGAACCCAAGTGCAGCAGTTCGAGTTGCCACCTTCCAAATACCACACAAAGGTAGACAAGAAGATGAGTGAAGGGAATCAATAGAGTTTTGACAAGTATAAGAGTGAAACAGAATGAGTAATGGTAGAAAGGAATATGAAAGATTACAGAGACTGAATACATCTGCGTAAGCCATTGACAACGATTTTGAGCCATGTCACCTATTGTCTCCAGCCATTGATTCTTAGAGTCCCGAGGGCTGGCCCCAACCCGGAAGTCTGCATCTCCCTACCTGACTCAGTTTAACTGTCAAGGATTTCATGGATTGATTGATGCGATGTTTTTGTTTGGCCACCACTTACTCTTTTCCAACCTGCACCTATATATCAGCTAGTAATGCCCGTCGAGGTGGGGGAGGCGATGGTTAGGCATGCGCAGCACGTGACCTAACCATCTCAATCTATGTAACTTCATAGCCTCTTCGATTGATTTTCCCTCTTTGCCCAACACTCTACGCCTAACGTCAACATTACTTACCTTATTATACCACCTAACGCGAGGAAGAGATCGTAGACATCTATGATCAAAAACAGTCAACCTTTTCATGTCTTCAACTCGTATTGGCCATGTTTCAGAGCCATAGAGAAGGACGTAGCGAACTACTGACTCCTTTGACTTTGTAGGCAAGTTGGGATGAACTTCTCGTAGATATTTATGTGTTCAATTACAGCACTACGTAGCCATGCGGGATAATGTTTCTTGACACACACAGTGAACGACCTATATATCTCGTTCCAAAGAAGGAAGTGAATTGGTGGTAGATGCTCATAGAAGTGATCAAATTGGACAGTTTATCTTTCTAGTTTTTATAGAAACTTAGATGGTAAAATTGTAGAATACCACTTCAAATGTAGATAGATGCAAGGAATGTTCTCTTTTAAAGGCGTTTGATATCCTCTTCTTCAGATTGCCTCTATTCTCTTTCATTAAAACCCAATTCTTCTGAACATCTTTTCATATTGCGCAATCTTTAATCCAAACTTACTAATCTTTGCTCTTTTAGTTACAGTTCGATTAGTCTTCACCATTATGAAATATTTTGATGATGACGCAAAGAAAATTCCGAAGGAATTTATTTTTATTGCAATGTTTGACAGACTGAACGTGCGCACATATACCAAAATGATTTATACATATTTGCGGTTGTACACCTAAGTGAATGAATTTGTTGAACACACAGTACGTTCTTGTTTCCATGTTCGGATGAGTATTATTTTTGCGTCTTTATGATTAATGATTGGTAGCTCTTTGTGATATGTATGGTTCGATGGCACGAATATGCTTACTTTTTTTTCCTTCACGTTCTCCAGTGGAACATAGGGATTCAAGTTAGTGGCTTGAAGTTTCTGTAGCAGTGTTTATTTTACAGGATGGGGTTGCTAGCCTCATGTCCAACCTTTCCTCTTCACCATCATTACTTCTGGCTTAGCGAGGTAAAGGAGTGCGTCGGCCGGGGATCGAACCCTGGACCATGTGCATGATCGGCGAGCGTCCTAACCGTTATGCCACCGACGCACACAATATGCTTACTCCTTGGTCTTATCCAGATTCTGAAAATGATTGCTAATCCTCATCTAATTATTCTCTCTCTCCAGTACATCTTCGTCCATTGTAGTTTCGTTACACTTCTTCTCTCTACTGGTGTGGTGAGAGCTGTCTGCTGCTAGCCAAAATTGGTAGACAGCAATTTACGTCAATGTGTTTACGTCCCAAATCTTGGTCATGAGAAAAAAAAACAAAAACAAAGACTAACTCTCAATAAATAATCACAGCAGACTTTGCGTGGGTGGATACGATTCGCAGATATATGGTCTGACCATCAAAGAAATGGCCACAAAAAGAGATGACAGAATAACTTTCAGTAAGAAAACGACCAATCCGAAGACGCTGTTTCTCTGCTAATAATAACGAATAATAATGTACATAAAAATATATATAAATATCTCTTGATTTTCTCAATAAACGAACGATCTGTTGTCTGGCCCTTGTCTTCTGTCGTTACACTGGTATGTGTGATTCCCTGTAAGGTGGCAATTTGAACTGATGTACATGTTCTGTAGGACATTTTTACGTCAGCTAGTGGAAATCCTGCATTCACTTTGCCTTTTCAATGTTTAACTAGTATGTGATGTGTACGGTAGATGGGAAAAGGCACTGGTTTTTGTGTAATTTTCATGGAGTGATACTGTAATTACAATATGAAACCATGAAAAGACTGCGTTAAGATAGCTTGTTACATTTATGTGATTTGAGATTACTAAAGAGTGAAGATTATTAGCTTATTTGCACTGATTCTGTTGGTTGTGTTTCTTCTCCATTATCATCATTATAATTGACATAAACCGTATTGTCCAGAGAAAAACTTACCATAATGTGTAAATATCCACTACAAACGCATACAGTAAGTTGCTATTAGTTTAATTATGGGTATGTACAGCTAAAGAGTCCCAAAATAGGATGAAACAGCTGTCATGTATACCCTGGATTTCAGTGATCTCTAAAACTGATGTTAGTTCGTGACGAAATCTAACAAATGAAATGAAATTAGTTTAATTACTTGTACTTTTTTTACTGCTGAGACATATTTTGATCACTGTCAAATATCCAGATCGCTGAGATCCTGGACCTATTGCTGGTTTCAGACGATTAAGCTTAATACATAGATAACTAACTATGCACTGTAACTGACACGGAACAACAGAAAACGGTTGGGCTACACGATTGTTTATTCTTCAAGCGATTATTATTATTATTGTTTCCTTGGGTTCCTAGTGGAACATATGGCTTCAACTACACGTCTCCACTTGCTTCTGTCTTCTGCTGTACTTTTCACCTGCATCCATGTTATTCCATACTGTTTCAACTCCTCTTCCATGTCACCCTTGCACTGACGTCCCACTCACCGCTTACCTTTTGGGTTCCACTCGAGCACTGGCCTGACGCGCGATGTCACCCAGCGAGTGACCTCCTCAGCCAGTGAGTGTCCAATCCATCTCCACTTTCTCCTGCATATTTCTTGGGCGATTGGTTCTTGTTTCGTTTGTTCCCATAGTTTCTTGTTGGTGATTCTTTCCGGCCGGCCATCTGATCTTGAGTATAGAGAGAAGACAGTTGTTGATAAAGGTCTGCAACAGGCTGTTGGAAATATTCTTTGTGACCCGCCAAGTTTCTGATCCGTAACCTTTCCTCCAGTCAGTAGGCACCTTTCCCTCCTTCCAGACCTTTTGCAATAATGGAGTTAGCATATCTGCTGTCGTCTCTGGGTCCGCTTTCAGTGCTTCAAGGAGTATTCCATCTGGCCCAGCTGCTTTTCCAGCTTTCAGAAGCTTGAAAGCGATAACGAAACAGATTTACGGTGGGTTAATCAGTGCTAAAGTTTCTGGTTGTATTTCTCCAATCTTCTGCCTACCAGTGCACGATTTTAAGCAATGACAGCCTTCTTGTCACACGCCAATGGAGACCACCAGTTTGAATAAACAAACTTCTCAATGTTCATCAACACTGACAATTACTTAATGCAGTTGTGTTGCGGTGGTAGTGGATGCTATAGAAAATGGACTTAATTAAGATTGACATTTACGATGTTGAAATACTAGGAAGAGGTTTTTATTCCCTTAAAGAAAGGTTGACTTCTGAAGCCTTGTATGTTTTTTAACTACATCAGAGGGAGGCGATAAACAAGGGGTGAGAAATAGACTTAAGACAAATCTGGTAGACTCTAGGAAATAATCATAATTATTTAAAACAGTTGCTTCGATTTATGAATTTAGACAAAGCAATACGAAGACGTAATTTGTCTGAATCGTGTTGTAATGAATTTGCTCACACATTTCGAACAATCTGACGACACAAGGACTTGTCATAGGAATATATGTATGAAATTAATAATGAGTTAAGAGGTGAGAAAACAGACTTAGGTCAACTTAAAAGGACCTATTGAAGGTCAAAATAACAATGAATATCACTAATTTTCAATAGTTGGTTTGTAAAGATTAGATTTGTTTTTACGAGTTTGATCACGGATGGATGCTCGCTAGTGACTTGCTACAGGACGGAGTTCTAGTGAGAAGTCGTGACCAGTGAGGTTCATCCAGTCAAGTGTGAAGATGGATGTCCCACCGATGACATTGGTTGGTGGTTGCGCTAAATCACGAATTGGTAGAAGTTAGAATTCATGCACTGGCCATTGAATCGGATCCCAGTGGCTGAATGGTATACAAGCTCGCCTTGTAACCGGAAGGTACTGGGTTCTGATAGGATCCCGCATAAAGTAGTCAGTATATCATCATTTCTCGCGCATATTGTGATTAATTATGCGATCAATCATTTCTCACGGCTGTTAGGTCGACTTTATTGTTGAAAAGAAAATGCATAAATACCGTGTGTTGTTTTCCCGGTTGCGTTTGTGATTACAATATACAGTCACAGGCCAGCTTTTATCTTTTGATATTTGCTTGGCTCAGTGAATTAGAAGGTACCATAGACAGATAGGCATATTAGGCAGGCGCAGACAGAAAAAAGTGACTAGGGTTCTCATTCAAGTCACTGAATTTATTACAAAATGGCTACCGGGGTTACTTCACATCACTGAAGTTATAACAAATTCGAACCCTGGCAGTGGGTGCGTACTGCCGATGATTCCCAAACTAGGATGAAACAGATGTCCAGTACACCCTGGTTTTCAGTTGTTCTCTAACTGATATCAATCTGTAGTCAAACTCGTAAAAAGAATATCACTAAACCAAATAACAGAGGCAATAGTACATCTATCCTGGTTAGTGTGAAAACAAAGTTTACCAAGGAAGGTTTGGTGCGATGACGAATTGCTTTTGAATGCATAGTGGTGGTTTTAACTTTCTAATTGCCAGCTATGGCTTCCACAAACTTTGGGATACGCCCCAAAAAAATTTTATAGATAGGTTTGAAAGATGTGTTAACGTCAGTTTTACATCCTGTCTCTATAATATGTTTCGCAATACAGGAGGTAGGCCTCCTGTTCTCACTATTAATGGGTTCTGGGGATTCTGTTTGTTTCTGGAGCCATTTAAGAATATGTTCTGAAGCCAGCCCTTACTTGCAGAGATCGATTAGTCTTCCCTGAGTATGTGTACACAGGTACCTTCAAATTGGTAAATACAGTGTGATGTGACATTTTCCGCGTGTTCTAAGAGTTTAGATGGATGGATAAATTGGCTTCACATTCTCAATTATTATGATATTAGCTACAGAAAAAGTATTTTTAACCACAGCGTTCAATATTTGTCTAGTTATCAAGCTGCTATGATCCCCCATATAGGGTAGCTTGATGTACACTTCTTTCTTAGCGGCGAGTTGGAGAGTGGGTCTTGGTGTTCTGACTACTTTATATCTCCTGATGAACTTGTCTGGATAATTGTTATCAACCAGAGTTTGTGTCAACCTTCTCTCTTCTTCATCAAGTGTGTCTTCAGTGCATATACTTTGGATTCTACTGAAGAGGCACCTTACTAAGGCTCTTTTGTACCGAAGAGGGCAGAAACTGTGGTAGTTAAGGTACTGTCCTGTCCAGGTAGGTTTTCTATAAATAGATCTTTTTATTGACCCCTCAAGCTGTCGACTAAGCAATACGTCTATGAAAGATCAACAGTTATCTTCCTCTTCTACAGATGTAAGTGATATGCTATTCTGAATTCCATTCATTCGATTTAAAAAGTGTATAACCCCGTAAAATATATATGTAACAAACCAAAATCAATATTCAATAAAACAATAGTAAATAGTCCACAAGCGTATGTAAAATTGGTTTCTATAGGCCTATAATATGCGTTAATGAATTCGTTTTATAAACGTGCAGCTAGAATTAATATGGGGGAGCTACAATATTATCAACTTGTTATTGTGAATAAATATATATATATATTTATACGTTGTTTATTGTATGGACAAAACATGTTAATTCATGAATGATAATAGTAAGGTGCGTCTTCAGTAGAATCCAAAGTATATGCACTGAAGACACACTTGATGAAGAAGAGAGAAGGTTGACACAAACTCTGGTTGATAACAATTATCCAGACAAGTTCATCAGGAGATATAAAGTAGTCAGAACACCAAGACCCACTCTCCAACTCGCCGCTAAGAAAGAAGTGTACATCAAGCTACCCTATATGGGGGATCATAGCAGCTTGATAACTAGACAAATATTGAACGCTGTGGTTAAAAATACTTTTTCTGTAGCTAATATCATAATAATTGAGAATGTGAAGCCAATTTATCCATCCATCTAAACTCTTAGAACACGCGGAAAATGTCACATCACACTGTATTTACCAATTTGAAGGTACCTGTGTACACATACTCAGGGAAGACTAATCGATCTCTGCAAGTAAGGGCTGGCTTCAGAACATATTCTTAAATGGCTCCAGAAACAAACAGAATCCCCAGAACCCATTAATAGTGAGAACAGGAGGCCTACCTCCTGTATTGTGGAACATATGATAGAGACAGGACATAAAATTGATGTTTACACGTCTTTGAAATCTACGCATACATACCATATAACACATATATATATATATTTGCGATTGTACAGCTAAGAATATGAATTCGCCGAAAAGAGACTCTTCGCTGATCTACGTGTTTTGTTTTCATTAATGGCTGACGGGGATTATACATGAATTGAAACGTAGCAAGGACCCCTCGACAGTCAAGGAACTCAATGGGTTTCTGCGGTACTCTGTCAAGCTTGCTGTGTGGAAAGCGAAAGTTGGTTTTTTCGAGGATTGCGTTGCTATGACGCAATCATATATATCCAAATACGAAGTCCCTTCAACGTCATGCAATGAATTGTGGTGATTCTATCTGATCACGTATGCCCGAACTGCAGTGGAATATTAATCAAAGGTCCTCTGCCATATACGAATTGACTCCAGACGAATTTCAAAGATTCACCGAATATATCAACTTATATACAAATGAACGGTCGCAGTCTGCCGTAACCCAGCTCAACAACAGCCTTAAGCAGATGAAACCTTACGCCAAATTTCCTGACGAGCTCAAAAAATTTGTGTTCAATTAATCATCAGTACCTTTAACCGACGTGCAACTGGAAGTCCTATCTCTAGGCCCAAAATTCTGCGATATCACTTTCAACGCCGACAAACTTCATACTCAGGTCCAGTTTGAAAATCTAATCAGCCGAACGAACGATCTCATCCCAACTTCTGAAGACGAGCTACAGAGATTCAAGTTAACAATCATGGACTGCTGTCACCAATACTTGAATACAAAATCAAAATTTCTCAACCACCTAACAAAGCGGCACCTAGAAGAATTAAAACAGTTGAAGGATAACAAAGATCTGCTAATAACTCGTCCCGACAAGGGTGCCGGTGTTGCGCTTCTGAATCGAAAAGACTACATCGAGAAAATGAACGATATACTGTCGAATTAAGATAAATTTTCCCAACCTTCCAATGAAAGAAACAAAACGGAACAGATTGAGAAGCAGTTCACAGACGTCTTGAAGAGAATGAAGGCCAGTCAAAAAATCAGTGGGGATATCTATGACCAGATCCGGCCACCAGGTTCAATAATACCAAGACTTTATGGTCTACCAAAGGTACACAAGGTTGGTCTCCCACTTCGTCCAATTCTGGATATGTCAGGTTCCCCTTACCACTCTATTGCAAAATGGCTAGCAGATATTCTGGAACATGTAAGGAAACAGTTATGTACGCAATTGCTCCGTGACACCTTCCAGTTCATCGACTGCATACAAGACATGAACAAAATTATGCTGTTCTTCGACATTGAGTTACTTTTCACCAATGTCCCACTCACGGAAACGGTCTGCTCCGTATGCAGATATATAGATGACAACCATCTCACTATTGGAATACCAACAACATATTTGAAGGAATTACTATTGAGATGCACTCTGAACGTCCAGTTCACATTCAACGACACCATCTACAGACAAAAAGATGGTATTGCAATGGGATCTCCGTTGGGTCCACTACTATCAGATTGCTTCGTCGCAAGCCTCGAGAAAGGTCCACTAAAGCCAAGCATTGACAATTTGCGACTGTATAAAAGATACGTAGACGACATATTCATTATTTGTGACAACAACAATGACCCCAATCTACTGCTGAAGACATTTAACTGTTGCCATCCAGCAATAAAATTCACTCTTGAAATGGAAAACGAGTCAAAAATTCCGTTTCTTGATATGGAACTAACAAGAAGAACTGATGGGAGACTGAAAAGATCGATCCATAGAAAACCTACTTGGAATGGTCAACTAACAGGCTTCTATAGCTGGGTACCCATTCAACAAAAGCAAAATTTAATTAAATCACCTGCCACCCGCATCCGACGAATCTGCAGTCCTGACGCTCTGGAAACAGAATTAGATATTCTAAGAGAAATTTTCATCCAAAATGGATACCCAATAAGATTCATCGACAAAAATATAAAACCAAGAATTCGGAGAAACGATACTTTAATTGCGCCAAAAAAGAAACTCTACATGAACCTGGATTTCAAGGGAGATTTAGCAAGCGATATTCTCAAGAGAAAAATCACATCATCTCTGAGAAGAACATTCTTTGCAGCAACGCTAAGAATAGTGTTCTCCAGTCGCCCACTGATTTGCAGAAGCCTCAAGGACAAGATCCCGTATCTGACCACTTCTATGTGCATATATCAGTTCACCTGCTGCTGTGGAGCCAGGTACATCGGTCGTTCGACCCGCACCCTGTCCAAGAGGATTCAAGAACACTATCCATCATGGTCGCGAAAAGGCAATAGTGGTGCAATAAGGAGTGCGATAATTGAACACCTGGTTACCACTGATCATTCCATTTCAACAAACGCCTCCTTCAAAGTAATCTACAGAGTCAAGGACAACCTATCAAAGGCAATACGGTTTCGCCTTCTTTGTATCGCTGAGGCTCTGGCCATTCACATAAAAAAAACCAGAGCTGTGCATACAAAAGAGGATTACTCAACCACTTCTACTGTCTTGGTAACAGCTTTTTTGACTTGATTTGATATTTTTGATTTTGATGACTTCATTTTGTTTCTTTGCCTGTTCTTTAATTGCTTATAATTCTTCTATTCATTTAGAACTCTTACGTAATTTCGTATTATCTACTTTGATCCTATGTGCATCCTGAGTAAAACTCACTCATCAAACTATTCATATTGCTACGTGACTTCTTTTAACAACTGTTTGTGACAACTCATCACCTTTGTTGCTACCCTAATTTCACTAACACCTAATTTTCTTGACTGATTTCGTGTTACGTAACTCCGACTACCAATCTTCACCTGTTTAGTTTAAATAACTATAACCAATTTTATTTTTGTTTGACAAACTTAATGTACACATACATACAAAATAACACATATATATTTGCGATTGTACAGCTAAGAAAATGAATTCGTCGCCGAAAAGAGACTCTTCGCTGATCTACGTGTTTTGTTTTCTTTTAAACTTATCGATAAAACGTGTTTGGGGAGTATCCTAAAGTTTGTGGAAGCCCTAGCGGACAATTAGAAAGTTAAGACCACCTATATGCGTTCAAAAGCAATTCATCATCGCACTAAACCTTCCTTGGTAAACTTTGTTTTAATCCTAGCCAGGATTGATATACTATTACCTTTGCTATTTGGTTCAGTGGTTTTCATTGTTACTTTGACCTTGAATATGTCCTTTTAACTTGATTTAAGTCTGTTTTCTCACCTCTTACCTCTTTATGAGTTTCATATATATTCCTGTGACAAGTCCATGTGTGATCAGAATGTTCGAAATGTGGTGCGCAAATACGTGACAACATGATTCAGACAAATCACGTTTTCTTATTGCTCCATTGAAAATTAACTTGCAAAATATAATTTTGATAATTAACAAAATCTTTGAAGGATGAAGAATGTTGACGCATAGGCAAAATACGCTATATGCAAACAAACACAACAAATTCGTCTTCCAAAATACGAAATACATGTCTCAAGATAAGAAATGTAGAGGAGTGACGACTGCTCAACTAGTAGCATGTTGAATGATGAAACCTGCAAACAAATAATTTTGGGGGAATTATTAACCGCTACGAATCCGAGTATAATTCTACTGAAGAAGTTGTAGTTTATACAACGAAGCGTTCAGGAAAGCCTTGCTTCGATTTTCTACGAGCAATACGATTATTTTCAAGAATTTTATAAAATATAGGAAGATTTTCATCTAGCTTCGAATGATCTTCAGTTTTTGTAGAGAATTCCTTAATTTCACTTGATATTCTATTTGCTATTTTATTATTATTATTTATGCATCTTTAATGAACTGTGATTCCATTGATCTTACTTTGCAAATCGATATTATTTAAAAAACGCTAATATTGTTATTAACTACTTATCTATAATATTCTATGTATATAAACATGTATACATATATATATTCGTAGAGCCAGAAGAGGAAATTATCGAAAAGAATATTCTTTGCTCAATTATTTTGTGTTTTATAGATGTCTGAATGAATATTTTCGCTATATTGAAAAAATTTAATATTATTATTACTTTGGGTTCCGAGGGGAAAAATAGGGCTTCAACAACACATCTCCACTTTCTTCTATTTTCTGCCGTCCTCTTCAACTGGGTCCACGATTGACCATAATCTCTCATCTGCTCCTCGCCATAAGATCTCCATGCCACTCTCACAGCGACGACCCATCCATCTCCATTTTCTCCCATATATTTGTTGAGCGATAGGCTCTTGATTGTTGGTTTGTTCCCATAGTTTCTGGAAATCCTTTTTGTGACACTCTGGCCAAGTTTCTGACCCATATAAAAGAACTGACTGACTTGACAATGGTGTTGAAAATTCGAATCTTGTACTTTATGCTGGCTGAGTTGGTGCACAACATTTTCAAACTTGTTTCAGGTTGATGATAGCGTTTCTTGCCTTTCCCATTCTGGTTAGCTGGTTGGCTTTAACATCTTCATCTGTCCCCTCACCTGTGGTTGAAACTATGCTTCCTAGAAAAGTAAAGGACTGAGAAATAATGGTATAAATTATTGATATGTTGTATCGTTTCCGGTGAATCCATATTCTGCAAATAGTTATCATGAAGAGAAATGGCTATCTATGTATGATCGTCTTAGATTAATATAAACACTTACAGAAAGAGGGAGAGAGAGAGAGAGAGAAAGAGATTCTGAACACTTGCATCTTTCTTCATATTAGTTTGAAGAGATGAATACATATATGATCATGTGTCAGCAAAAAACAAGGGCAACTCAAAGTTCATGAAATTGCTAGTTACTAGAAAGATGTTTCGCTTGACGTTCTATGTGAGGAAGTTAAGGCAGTCTCGTATAAAGCAGTCTTTGCTTTCTCAGTTTGTCAATTCTTGTATTCTAACCATCCCTCTTTACTGCTCCCCATTATTCTGTCCTGGACTACTTAAGAAAGACTTTGCTTTGCTGCGTAGAGCACTAAAAGCTGTTAGTAGGGGAAGTGGGATTTCGTTAAACCAACTGGTTAACACCATTGTGGATAAACATATAATGTCATGTAAGAAACTAGCGAATTCTATATTGTCAGACCCCGAACACCCTCTCTATACGCACCTCTCTCCTTGCATTTCATCTGGTAGAACTAGAAGCAACTATAGGAGGCTATATGCTAGGACTACCAAGTAAAAAATCTCCACAATGCCTTATCTGGCACAGCTGTTATGTGATGAGAAATCTGTTAGGTATGACACGATCAACTTACTGCGGCACTCTAACAAATAGTTCCCATTAGTTTTTGTTCTCCTTTCTTTGTTACTATTATATTGTTACTCACATCTTCTATTACACACTAATTTTATATTTCATATCCTGTGATGCATTGTTTAAATATGTGAATGCAATGCTGCTCTTTTTTATATTTTCTTTTATCTTTTTTTCTTTTTGTTGTTGTTGCTTTTTATTTTTAAAATCTTATAAAAATGTATGAGGTAATTAGATGCCATTATTATTATTATTATTATTATTATTAAATTCTATGAAATTCACGAAGAAAAAACATGATGAGATATCCCCCATAATACAGATTACTTCTATGACTATAATTTTCCCAGCAAATACAATTTCTTCATCAGTTGATTCCATAAGAAAGACACTTCACATTTGAAGTAGATATATACTTAAAATTCCTAATGTAAATCCTAACTAGGTAGGCATAAGCATTTTTAAATGGAAATATTTCAGATTATCATCACCATTATAGTTTGTAGAATTTCTCTTTGTAGAGAGTATGCAGACTTGAAGAACCACTAAGGTCTTTATATATTTATGTATATTCTTTTTTTGTAGTACACCTTTGTATAATCTGTCAGATGATGTAATGAGAAAAAAATTACTTGGACAGGAAAATATACACACATTTTCACAACTTCGTTCCTATCAAGTATGAAAGAGATTTAATGAAGACCCCCTCAGCCACAGAGTTAGTTAGAGCTATATGCTCAGAAGTAGTAGTAAGTGAAGATGAATTAAGCATTGTATAAGTGCTCATGAAGCCTGTTGCATTGAGGGGACTAAAATTGAAACTAAGTCTAATGCAAAATACCTCGGTCTATTTTTATCTTCCGACCTTACTTGGACATCTCATATCCTAACGATTTCTATGAAAGTGTTATGTCTAACCTACTACATTAGGAAACTAAGACAATCCGGAATCACCTAACCTCTCTCTACTTTCACACTTTGTCAACTCTTGTGTCTTACCTATTCTACTTTACTGCTCCCTGTTAGTCTTTCCTGGGCTACTGAAAAAGGACTACACCATCCTGAGAAGGATGTTGAAGGTAGTTAGTAGGACTAGTGGTGTAAAACTCAGTCACCTCGTCACTACATTAGTTGAAAGGCATCTGAATATATGCGAAAAAAATGGTCTAAAACCATACTCTCCGACCCACAACACCCCCACCCTCTCTATTCCCAACTCTCGCCTTGTATCTCATCAAGTGGAACCAGAAATCAGTATAAAATAATCTATGCTAGTACAACCAAGTTCAGGAACTCAACGATACCATACTTGGCCAGCCCGTGTTCTAAGTGACAGAGACAATGTTAAGCGCGAAACCTATGACTTGCTTTGTTGTTAACAACATAATTTTAGGCTCTTTTATTTCTCTCTTATTTTGTATTCTATAGAGAACTCCTTCTCAAACATACTTAGCTACCTAAATTATTAACATTGGCTTACTTTTGTACTTTACTCTATTCCTTCTTTTGTGTATCCACTGGTTTCGACTATATTAGCACTATGACTATTGCAAAATTGTCCTGTCATTAAACATCGTGTAATTATTAGTTTTGTGGTTGTTTTTTTTTTGTTCGGCAATATTAACTGACAATCTTGGTTGTGAACGCCATTATCACCACCTTAAAGTTTTGTATTATGCAGGATTACTCACAATACCACTACAAACACTGCATTAGACCTGACAATAAAAACAAAACAACAACCCTGAAATGTTATTTTATGAGTGTATAGAGTTGTTTCAATCAAATTAACTGTTCATCTTGGTGATAAACATTCTTAAATATCATTTCATAACTTCTTGTATGACTATAGCTTTACTGTCACTATGCATAATCATATCATAGCTTCCACTACCCAATACTGAGATATTATTATATGCCTTTTCTTTTCCTTTCTACTTCTTGGTATTCTTTTTGCATTTTTTATTATTTTTGTGTTTGTTTTTGTAGATGTTGCCTTTATATTTATTTTTTGAAATACTCCTTTTAAATGTTTGATAAAATTAGATGCAAATATTGTAGATATGTACTGAAAATTCCACACTGTACCACCAGTACTGTTTCTGGAATAAATCAAATTATTATTATTATTATACGATACTTTGATCGAAAATAGCTATCCCGAAAAATTTATCAAGAAACATATGACAAAGAAAGTGGCGGAAAAGGACTACTCACTGTCTCTAAACAAGAAGCCACTTTATATACGACTACAATTCAAGGGCGGTATAACAAGTGAGATAATTACGAGGAGATTAAGAAAATCATTTCAAAGAACTTTTAATGCTGGCGAACTACACGTATTATTCTCTACACGACCGATGGTGCTACCTCGACTGAAAGATGAAGTACCTAGACCAGCCACTTCAAATTGTATCTACCAATTCAACTGCGCTTGTGGAGCGAGTTATATTGGCCGTTGCTCTAGGAACTTGATTTTTCGTGCTCGAGAACATCTCCCACTACGGATAAGTAAAGGTGTAGTGAAAACCATTTACAATCAGATATTGGACCATCTGGTGCAAACCGGTCACAAAGCCAGCCAGCGTAGACGAATCCTTCTCGATAATATACCGGGTGCCTAACAAACTACCAAAATCGTCGAAGCACCTCATGCTCCAAACAGCAGAGGCTATTGCAATTCGCCTAAAACAACCAGTGCTGTGTGTTCAAAAGAAGCAATTCTAGCTCCTACTACTGCCCTGGCCTTCAGCAGAGATTATAAACCCATGAATTTGTACTATTATCTTTCCTAATTCTTCTGATATTCAGTTTATTTTATGTTGATGCTGTTCAGCTGTAATCTATCAATATTATTGATTCGATGTTATTTAGACCTTAATGTTGTTCATAACACTGATTCATTCATTCATTATAATTATGGTGAGAGATGGCTGCTAGCCAAAGTGATAGACAGCAATTGACGTCAATGTTTATGTCTCAAATATTAGTCATGTGAAAACAAGGTCAAAGATGGATAGCAGATTTTGCATAGGCGGATACAATTAGCAGATTGATGATCTGACACTCAAGAGACAGCAACAAAGAGATGAAAGATTAACTTTTAGTGAGAAACAACCAATCAGAAAACTATGTTTGTCAGCTAACAATTCTCTATAATAATGTACACGAAAATCTATAAATATGTGTTGATTTCATTAATAAACAATCTGTTGCCTGACTCTTGCCTTCTGTCGTTACATAATGTATGTATAACTGTGGAGCCTATTGATGAAGTTCTCGAAAAAAGTACTCTTTGTTCCGTGTCCATTCTTTTGAAAATTTGAAGCATAGAAAATTGTTTAAGATTACCAAAAGTTCTCATGTTTTGTTACCATGACACCATTAGTGTGTATACACAGACATATATCAGCTCCAGCTTCCTATGTCAGTGAACTTTATATTTCAGTGGAGGATTCTATCATGAGCTGACATCGGTTGGTTAGAGAACCAGTGGAAAACCAGCTGGGAGTACTGGACAGCCAGCTGTTTCGTCAGCCTAGTTTGAAACTGACCCTTCATCAGTACGCACCCACCTCCAGGGTTCGAACCCAGCACCTTCTGGTTACAAGTCTAACGAGCTCGTAGACCATTAAGCCACTGGGACCTGATCCAATAGCCGAACCATGAATTCTAACTTCTGCCAATTCATGACATAGCGCGACCACTTCACTATGTCTTCTTCAATGATTCTCAAACTAAGACGAAACAGCTGTCCAGTACTCCCTTGGTGGTTTTCCAATGGTTCTCTGACTGATGTCAGCTCATGATGGAATCCTCCAACCAATCAAACAAATAAATCCCTACAAAACCAATACTTGAGTTTTCTTTAATCACACTGAGTCAGCAGGGCAGTCAGTAGAAGCAGGGAACAGAGGATTTCAAGTAAACATAGACAGGACAGAGGTGATGAAGATACCCGCCAACCAACAACAACAACAACAAGAAGCACCACTTACTGCTATCAACGGAAAACAACTTGAAAAACGTCACCTCTTTGGATATTATCATTTTAACTACGGGCGGCACGGATGTGGATCTCAAAGCCAGTCGGGACAGGAAAAGCGGGACATACATTCATTACTCTAAGGTGGTCAATGTGGATATCTGCTACAATCAGCCTGAAAAACAACATTCGAATTTTCAACACCAGTGTTAAATCAGTGCTTCTATATGGTTCAGAGACTTCGTACGTCAGGAAAAATGTTTCTAACCAGCTACATACTTCTAGCAACAACTGTCTTCTCTGACTCCAATACTGAAGATCGGAACGAAAGGATTAGAAACACAGAACGCTGACAACAAAGCTGCCAAATTCACTGAATGAAATAGAGGTGGGTTGGACACGCTGTGGATACTATTGAATGACATCACGCGTCAGGCTATCACTCGAGTGGAACACAAATTGGAAACAACAAGTTGGGCGGCCGAGGGTGACATGCTGAAGACTATGTGAGATGAGAATTTATCAACAATTGTGAAGCCGACTGCAGAGAACCGAATGAAGGGGAGAGATGTGCTGTTGAAGCCCCATGTTCCACTCGGAATTCAAGGGAATAATGATGATAATAATACACTGAGTCAATTATCTGGAATCTATCAGAATCCAACCGTAACACAATTCAAAGCCAACTATAGTATGACAAATATAAACATATATATTGGTTTAAGAAATTCGTTAATTGGTTTTAAAATTATACTAAATACGTTTGATTATCACTTATATTTTATTCATGACCCCAGTTCTTTTTTAAGAATGACTACCGAGGTTACGTGAAAGTGTTAATCAATAAGTCATAGATTCAGTGAAAGATACTTTTCGTGCTTCAAATCCATTTATACACTAAAACAAACTGAATAGAATTATGGCTTATTGACTTAAATAGATGATTTACAGCTTATGAGTTCAAAGCTCGAATTCTCCTGACCCAACTAACTCACAGTCTGAGCAACTTGGTAATAGCATCATAGTCTGTTAAGTGAGAAATCTGATCTAGGTAACTGAAACCTAACGGAAGGAACATTAGGTCAGAGGTTATTGTCAGTTGGTATCAAAGTGCATGGGGAATAGCGATGTATGAAAGATAATCAATGAGTAGTCTTACGTAATCGGAAAAGTTTACTACTAATTAATTGATGAATAGTCATTAGGAACCCGGCCGATAACTGCTACCTTGCCGTGGTGGTCGGGCTTGAATGCCGCAGTGACCCAACAAGCTAAACAAGCTAAACTGCAGGCCCTACCATGTCAGGAAGGTTGTTTGGATAGCGGTTAGACTAAAAGCAGTTACCATGGGGTACATGGGCTCCAAAATCCAATCGGATCAAACGGCATACGAACCCATATGGGTCCCCGGCAACCATGGGAACGCAGCACCTGAAGCTGTTCCGCTGCCTTGCGGGTTAGACTCCAAGTCAAAGGCTCGAGGGGTGGTCCCTTAAGAAAACCACCTGCTTCGGTCTGGGCACCCGGGCAGTATCTCAGCCCTCACACAATAAATGAAATAAAGCAACAAAATATAAGTGGAACTTATCGCGCGCTCGTAACAATGAGTTCAAGCAATAATGATGTCTCAAGTAACACATCTCTTTCCAACCTTACTTTTATTTTTATACTTAGTTTCCTGTATTTTACCTTTGCTCACCTTGACCTCTTAACCTTCTGGATTCCTAGCCTTTCTGTGTCGTTTCGAGATGTTAGTGAGTAACCCTTATAGCTCGAATCGATGGCTTGAAACGTTATCGGATATGGCCAAGAATCGTAATCAATGGTGAACGTGTTGCAATTTCCTTCTTTCTTCCCTTCCCGATGATAGTTAACGAATACTGTTTGAACTTGTTAAACATGACTGTTTTCCTTCCAGATGAAGTTCTTTATCCGTTTTCTACTTATATTTTTACTTTTAATCTATGTTGTTTTATTATTATTGTGTGGCGCATCTTTCTTGGTGCCATATTGTACCAAGTTTTTTCTGCGTTTAAATAATAATAATTATAATAATAATAATAATAATAATAATAGTCATTAGGAAAGAATTGATAGGAAGCGAGAGAACAAATAACTGAATTTTCAAGTATTGGTTTGTAGGGACTTGATTGATTTGCTACAGGATTTCATCATTAGCTGACATTGGTCAGAGGACCATTGGAGAACCTGGGAGCACTGGAAAGCTGTTTCGTTAGTCTAGTTTAGGACTCTTCAGCAGTACGTACCCAACGACAAGGTTCGAACCAAACACCTTCTGGATACAAGGCTAGTGAGCTCGTAGATCATTAAGACATTGGGAGGGACCGAATCCAATGGCCAGCCCATGAATTCTAACTTCTGCCAATTCACGACATAGAGTAACCAATAGCCGTCTTCGGCAAGTATTTGTCCTCACATCCGACTTGCTGTACTTTACCCCTACTGGTCACGACTTCCCACTAGAACCTATCCAGGTAACTACCTTCCTGAATAGGGCCAGTCACTAGTGAGCATTTCATTGATTTTCAAGTATTTGTAACCAAATAACTGAGTGCAAGTCATAGTAAATTTGAGTTTGTAACGCAAAAAATCAAGAAAATCAAATTGACATTGAGGTGATGGTAGTTGAGGAGGTTAGATAAAACATTTGTGAACATAAAATTCATGCGTTTCCTTAAGGATTGCTAGAGCTTCTCCGTCTGTATGTATGAAATTACTTGTGAATTATCAAAATCTAACTGACAAAACTATGTCGCATCAAAAACAATTTCAATTTCAGGATATATCACACACAGTAAAAAGAACCGTATTATTTAATAATAATAATAATAATTTTTTGCTTTATTCCAAAAACAGTATTAATGATACAGCAAGGAATTTTCAGCATTCAGTACAGTATTGCATCTAATTTACTCAAAAACGACAATAACAAACAAAAAAAAAAGTAGATAAACGGAATAATTAATACATAATAATGATAACAAAACGTTTTTATAGGAGCTATGTAGCAATTACAGTAGAGGATAAGGAGAAAAATATAAAATTATAGTAATAATAGTAATAACAACTAAAATAAAAATAGCAAAGTTATAATTAAACGATAGAAAGGGTGACACCATAGAATTACAGAAAGATGAACAATGAAAGGGTCGATTCACTATGCTAATTACATAGTAACTTATATGTTTCACGTCTAACAGTGTCTTCATCACATAAAATACGGGCTAAGTACGGTATTGTAGAATTTTTGTACTTAGTGGTACGAGCATATAATTTCTTATATTGACTTCTCGTTCTACCTGATGAGATACAAGGGGATAATTGTGAATAAAGAGGGTGCAGAGGGTCTGACAGTACGGCCTTTGCCCAATTTTTACAGGAATTTACGTGTCTCTCGACTATGGTATTGGCGAGATCACGCAGTGGCAAACCACAAGCCCTACTCACAGCATTTAATACCCTTCGTAATACGGCATAGTCTTTTTTAAGAAGCCCAGGAAAGATTAATGGAGAACAATAAAGTAAAATGGGTAAAATACAGGAGTTTAAAAATCGCAGAACTAAAGGTTGGCTGATACCTTGTTGTCTTAACTTTTTAATGTAGAAAGTAAGACGAAACATTTTCTTAGAGACCAATAAAATGTGAGATGACCATGAAAGGTCCGAGGAAAGAACTAATCCAAGGTATTTAATGCTTGATTTGGTTTCAATTTCTGTACCATCTATGCTACAGGCATCATGGGAACTAACTAGTTCATGTATGTCACGTCGATGGTTGAAGGTAAAGTTAACTGCCTGACATTTGGAAGGATTTAACATAAGACCATTTGACTTAGACCACATGCTGATGTCCAACAAAAAGCTATTAAGTTTGGAGCAGTCAGACTCAGAAGTGATAGGCAGTGATACAGTCAGATCATCAGCATATTTGACAAAGTTGGTTTCGTTTAAATGTGGCAGGTCATGTAAGAAGAAAGAAAAAAGAAAGGGAGAGAGGACGGCACCTTGAGGAACACCGGCTTTTGTAAGCAAAGCAGAAGAAGATTTGCCATCATATGCAGTATACTGCATTCTATCAGAAAAATAAGAATGCAACCAACTCTTAGCCCAGGATGCTGTGTGCGTCAAGGAGAGCTTATTTAATAAAAGGCCCCTAGGTACAGAGTCAAACGCAGATGTGTAGTCTAGGAAAGCACCACGGACATATTTGGCACCTTTGTCTAAACAAGAAACATTATGATATAAGACAACCGCAGCATCCAAGGTACTTCTACCATGTTTATATGCAAATTGCTTAGGGTCATTAAAAGCTTTCAATGAAGGTTCAAGACGAAGTAAAAGTAGTTTTTCCATCAATTTTAAAAAAGGAGAAGTAATTGCAATAGGCCTAAATTTACTATCGGTACCAGAAGATTGTTTTGGTATAGGGACAATTTTAATGTTTTTCCATGCAGAAGGTAGAACATTACTGGAAAAGGAAGCATTAAAAATATTAGTAAGAGGGTAACACAAAATATCAGCACAGTTCCTGAGGACAATGGCAGGTACGCCATCAGGACCAAGGCTTTGGGAAGGCTTAAGAGAACGGAGACATTTAAGCACATCAAGGGTATTAAAACCATTAAAATTATTGTCTATGTGATTTATATCATTAGGAAGGATATCGTCAGAGGAGCGTATGAAAGACTTATTAAGATTATTAACATTAAGAGATTGTACAGAATTACACCGCTTACCGCTAGTTATTTCTTTAAAAAGTTTCCATAAACTAGAAGGGGTTTTACATGACAAAAATCTTTGGTTGTATAAAACATTTAGTCTGTGCATTTCGAGTTTTATCAGAGGATTTAGCTTTTTTACACCTGACTTATCATTTGTTTTGAACAACAGTTCTTTATCTCTACGGAGCTTTTTGAGATATGGAGAAGAGAAACGGTCAAAACGAGTGAATAATGTTTCTTTAGGACAACATATTTCCAAACAGAATTTAAGATAATCTGTGGTGTTTGTGATTGTGTCATTTAATGTTTGTTCTGTAAATAGGTCCCAGTTAGTATCTATCAACATGCATCTGAGTTTGCTTAGATTATCTTGTGAGTAGCATCTCCGTTGAAATTTACTGTAGAGGTGAGAGAAGACACGTTTGTGTGATTTGGAATATATTTTAGGCAGTACACGTATGATGCAGTGGTCAGAGTTCAATACAGGAGCACGTTTGCGAGCTTCATATATACCAACATCATTGATGAATACTAGATCTAGTGTTTTTTCGAGACGGGTAGCAAAGTTAACAATATTGTATAATGTTTCGAATACAATCTGTTGTTCATAATCATATCAAGTGTAGTTAAAAAACTTGAAAACTTGATTTTAAAAAATAAGAATAATAAGGAAAACATGAATGAAGTACATACACAGAAAGAATGACAACATGGACCATAAGGAATTCGAAATATCAGTAGTGCTGCAGTATAAAAAGTGAACCCCTGAAACCTTATGTAGGCTTCTTAAGAAATCAGCTATAAAAAGTGACATTCGAACCCCACTAGATCACTTAGAAATAAATAATGTCAGTTAGACGATCGATCCTATGGAGTCCACTAAACAAAATAATTTAATACCCTGCAATAATTGTCAGGTCAAATACACATAGGTCGAAGTAGTAGAGGCCAGGGTCAATTAGATAATCTAAGCACAAAAACTTGTTGAAATCTACGTGAGTTGATTCGAATAAGAAATAACTCAGCTATACACAACAAGCAGTTACACACATTGGAGTGAGAAAGGATGACAGTCTTAAAAGGTCATGTAACAAAGAAAAGTAGAAGATATTGGTCAATGTACCTTTATTTATTGAATCGATTGAGAATATGTGCAATAGGAATGATTCATTACCTTTTCTGGATATTTGTAAAATTCTATTAGTCATCTGACAAATGGAAAGGTAGATGGAGAACTATTCGCCCCTTTAAAATGTAAGATGCTGCTACAGGACTGGACTACGTCAAACCCTAGCTTATTGATAGGGAGTGAAGTGATAGAACATGTTGACCACTTCACCTATTTGGGAAGTTGTATCTCAGCACCAACGGATTGATTGGTGACGAAATCTCAGCACGGATCCAAAAAGCCCGAGCTGCTTTCGCTAACTTTCACCGTCTCTGGCTTAGGCGTGACATCCGGCTATCAACCAAGGGACGTGTGTACTGCTCACCAGTTCGCTCCGTCCTTCTCTATGGTTCTGAAACACGGCCAATACGAGTTGAAGACATGAAAAGGTTGACTGTCTTCGATCATAGATGTCTACGATCTCTTTCTCACGTTAGGTGGTATAATAAGGTAAGTAATGTTGACGTAAGACGTAGAGTGTTGGGCAAAGAGGGAAAATCAATCGAAGAGGCAATAAAGTTACATAGATTGAGATGGCTAGGTGACGTGCTGCAAATGCCTAACCATCGCCTCCCCACCACCGACGGGCATTACTAGCTGATATAGGTGCAGGTTGGAAAAGAGCAAGTGGTGGCCAAACAAAAACATGGCATCAATCAATCCATGAAATCCTTGACAGTTAAACTGAGTCAGGTAGGGAGATGCAAACTTCCGGGTTGGGGCCCGGCCTCGGGACTCTAAGAATCAATGGCTGGAGACAGACAATAGGTGACATGGCTCAAAATCGTTGTCAATGGCTTACGCAGATGTATTCAGTCTCTGTAATCTTTCATATTCCTTTCTACCATTACTCATTCTGTTTCACTCTTATACTTGTCAAAACTCTATTAACTCTCTCCACTCATTTTCTTGTCTACCTTTGTGTGCTCTTTGGAACAGGGCAACTCGAACTACTGCACTTCGGTGCCAAGTTCTATGTTTAATCCAGATAGAGATAGGTGGAGAACTATAAATATCAAGTTTTCAAGTTGTATAGCTGATGATATGATTAGGAAATATAAATTGTGTTCGTAATGTCATCATCTAGTAAATAATACCGTTTCATTGTGTGCTATATCTACTGAACAAATTAATACGGAATAGTTGTATTTATCAGTTCAACGGCGCTTGTGGTGGAGCAAGTTATATTGGCTGTTACTCTAGGAACTTGATTTTTTGTGCTCACTCGGGAACATCTACCAGTATGGCTAAGTAAAAGTGTAGTAAGAAACCATCAACAGTTCGATACTAGACCACTTGGTCCAAACCGGCCACAAAACCAGCCAGCATTGAATAATCCTTCTCTATCATCTACCGGGTATCAAATAAATTGCCGAATACGTCCAGGTACTGCATACTCCAAACAGCAGAGGTTATTGCGATTCGTCTCAAACAACCAGTACTTTGTGTGTGTGCAAAGGAAGCAAGTCCAGCCTACCAGCCAGGCACTACTACTGCCCTGGCAGGCCTTCAGTAAAGACTATAAATTCATGAATTTGTATTATTATCTTTCCTAATTTTTCTGATATTCAGTGTATCGTTATGTTGATGCTATCAAACTGTAATCCATTGATATCATTATTATTGATTCGATGTTATTTAAACAACATAAATGTTGTTCATAACACTAATTCATTCACTATTATGGATGAATATATAACTGTAGGACCTGATGATGAAGGAGCTATAGAAAAGAATATTCTTTTGAGGTAACATAATCAGTAGTCAATTATACTGGACGCATTTTTATCGTTATATATATATATATATATATATATATATATATATGATTGTTCCCTTGGGTTCCTAGTGGAACATAGGGCTTCAACTACACGTCTCCACTTGCTTCTGTCTTCTGCATCCATGTTAGTCCATACTGTTCCAGCTCCTCTTCACACGATCTCCTCCATGTCACCCTTGCACTGACGTCCCACTCGCCGCTTCCCTTTCGGGTTCCACTCGAGCGTTGGCCTGACTCGCGATGTCACCCAGCGGCCTCCTCAGCCAGTGAGTGTCCAATCCATCTCCACTTTCTCCTGCATATTTGTTGAGCGATTGGTTCTTGTTTTGTTTGTTCCCATAGTTTGTTTCTTGTTGGTGATTCTTTCCGGCCATCTGATCTTCAGTATCGAGCGAAGACAGTTAGTTGTTGATAAAGGTCTGCAACAGGCTGTTGGAAATATTCTTTGTGACCCACTGGCCAAGTTTCTGATCCATCCGTATAGAAGAACTGACTGACTTGACGTTTGTATTGAAAATCCGAATTTTGTTGTTGATGCTGAGTTGAGTGACGAAGATTTCCAGATTGGTTTCAGGTTGATGAATGTGTTTCTCGCCTTCCCGATTCTCGATTTGACATCCTCGTCCGTTCCTCCTGTAGTTGAGATAAGTGAATGAAGTAACCTCTTTCAAATCCCTTCCGTTGATGGTGATTGGCGCTGGATGTTGCTGCTGTTGTTGTTGTTGGTTGGTTATTTTCATAACCTCCGTCTTGTCTATGTTCACCTGGAGTCCTGTCTTCTCCAGCTGCTTCTTCGACCAGTTTGTCGGTTTTCGCTTGTAAGTCTTCGATTTTGTGTGACATCAAACATAAATCATCCAAGGGCGAAATCCAGGTCTTCTAGGTTCTTCACGTCAGTCCAGGATATCCTTGTCTTCTCGTTTCCCACTGTCTGACGCATAATCCAGTCCAGTCCACCACAATAAGGAATATCATTGGTGATAATAAGCACCCTTGTCTGACTCCTGTGTTTACTCCAAAAGCCTCGCTGAGTTTTCCGTTTTGAATCACTTGACATGTGCCGTTGTCGTACAGCTGTTGAATAAGGTTGATGAATATTTGGGGTACGCCGTAGTACTCGAGTAGTTTCCAAATTACTTCGCGGTCAACGCTGTCGAAGCCCTTCTCAAAGTCTATAAAGTAACACCCAGCCAATTGTTGTAGAAAAAACAAACAGTACATGTGTAATGTAACCATAACTGAAACTGTCACTCTAATACGATCAGTATTCATGACTATAGTTTCAATCAAATAATGCATTGTGAAAAAAGAAAGAACAACAACTGCAACTTCTTGTAAAATGCATATAATAGATAATATAACTATAACTAATATAACCATCAATGAAGAAGGCAGGTCATCGTTTTTTTATATTTTACAGATGATTAGCTTTCGTTTAATCATTTCCGGTAAAAAAAAGTGCTTGTTAAGAAGCTATAACAGATATTTAGCATGCAAAAGAAACAAAACATAATAACCCATGAGGGTGAGGGAAGAATCAAATTAGTAAAAAAGATTGCCTTAAATTTCGAGAAAAGAGTTATACATCTGAGGTGTGAAAAAGGCAGCAAAACAGAAGAGAAAAGAAACCACACCAAATAAAACCTAAGATAACAATTGAACTCGAGAAAAAAACGACGGTCTTAAAGCATGCAGCCCGATTTTACATGAGACGAATTTTTACTACTTATTTGTATAACAGTAGTATAAGTCCAACAATAGAAAACATTTCAGGGACATGCTTGAACCGGAAAGAATAATAAGGGCTTCTGTTTTATTTATTCCATAAATTATTATGTTGACTAGACAATCAGTTTTATATTAATTATTTTTTGAAAAAAAGTCAGTAAAGCAAATGTGTTATACGTACAAATAACGATAGGAAAGCGATATAAGCTGATAAAGTTTACTTGTTCTCTTCATTATCGTTTTTCGCCATGGATTAGTATTTCATCAAGTGGATTTTTCCGCATTATCGAATATACTGATTATTATTATATTTTATTATTAGTAGTAGTGAATTAGCCTTTGTGATATCCATTACGAAGTGGTTTTTCAGTCTGACGTTTAGATGGAGGGATTAAATGCTCAGGAAGAGAAGGCGGTAATTCATTACCTTCTAATTTTAACTTCATTAAATAACACACCAAGGCGAATTCATCTTCATCTAAACACCCGTCACGATCAACATCACCAAGAATCCAAATATTTCTCAGTGTACTATTGGGTAGATTACATGTAAGCATATGACTGCGTGCAGCTTCTCCACTGATTTTACCATCCACAGGATTCAATTTAAGGAAAATCTAAAAAAAAAACGTGAAAATAAGTGTAAAAATTTAAAGGTATGGATATAAGAATCGAAGATTATCAAGTGAGAATAGCTATGGAGTGATCACATAGATTAAAAGGGGACATAATTGCATAAGTCACATTTAATTTCAAAGGCTGTTAATACTATTTCATGAATCTAGATAATTTTTCAACGTCGGTCGGTCGGTCGGTTTTTTACATAGAACTTTGCACATATGTGCTGCAGTTCAAGTCGCCACAATCTATGTAGCACACAAAGCAAGAGAAGAAACTAGAAGAAATGCATAATAGAGACAGTAAACAGAGGTGTGAGACAAAGGAATAGTAATAAAGAAGAACAAAACAGTTTCATTGGAAATCACAAGTCACAAGGAATGGATGCATCGGCGCTAGCCAGCCATTGAGAACGATTTTGAGCCATGTCACCAATTGTTTCCAACCATTGGTTTTTACCATCCCGAGGGCCCCAACCAGTCAGGAAGTCTACACCTTCCTACGTGGCTTAGACTAACTGTTGTGGATTTCATTGACTGGTGCCATGTTTTCATTTGACCGCCGCTAGCTCTTTTCCAGCCAGACTCTATATCAGCTAACATTGCCCATTGTCGAGGAAGGCGATGACTAGGCCAGTATATGTAACACATGTCCTAACCATCTCAGTCGATGTAATTTCACAGTCTCGTCGACTAATTTCCCTTCCTTACCTAGCACTCGACGCCTAACCTCAATATTGCTCACCTTATCATACCAGTTCACGCGGGAGATAGAACGCAGACACCTATGATCGAAGACAGCTAATCTTTTCATGTCTTCTGCTCTCAATGGCCAGGTCTCACAGCCAACGTAATCTCTGATGTTCAATTTCGATTGGCAAACTATATAATAATATTAACTGATATAAGAATAACTTAGGAAAAAAGTTAGGAGTAATCAAACCCAAGCAGAGTAGTGGTCTATTTTAGTGAATTATACATTAAAACTTTGAGATATATGTAATCAGAAAGACATATTGATATAAGTATAAAACTTCGGCACTGTGGTAGGGCATAACTCCGGTTATCGATAAGATTTTATTTTGATAAATCACACAGTGCTGTGCAGTTATATTAACTGATGACGTTTCGAGCATAAATTATTGCTCATAATCATATCAAGTTACTCACACAACTTCTTTCCTTCATTTATATACATGTGCGGAATTGATTAGATATTGGAATAAAATTCGATATGAGATAATGTACATTCAGAGATAATAATACGAGTGTTATTGATCAATTACAATTAGATGGGAAATAAAACGAGTGTTTTCATAGTCATAATAAGTTACTTGTTAGAATGTTATTATTTGTCTACTTATGTTTCTCTTTAGAATTTCAACCCTATCCCACCCTATTGTGTGGTTGTTTGTTAATGCGTGAAGTGCAATTGCTGAGCTTTTTTCTAAATTACTTATCTTTTCAGGGAACAAGTTGTGTGAGTAACTTGATATGATTATGAGCAATAGTTTGTGCTTGAAACGTCATCAGTTAATATTACTGTATAACACACTGTGTGATTTATCAAAATAAAATCTTATCCATAATGGAGTCAGAAAGACATAATTTGATAGGTGGAGAGAGTAAATCAATAGAGAAGATTATGAACATTCATCAACTGTAGTAGTTGGGACATATGTTATACTTCCAGAGACACAGAATTCTTCGACAAGCAATAATAGCTGCAGTAGTGTTAAGCGAGAAGAATATATGAGAAATGATCACAGGGTAAAACTAAAACACTAATTCATGAAACGTATGACTGCTGGTCTCAACAATATATAGGTTACTTCTGTTGGATTCTTTGAAGACGTTAAGAAGATAAAGTTGGAAGCTTTCTAACATAGGGAAAAATCTTCCATTAAAAACGCGTATTTATTACACCCCACCCCCACCCTTTTTAACATTTTCGAAATTGTAAATATTTAAACTGATATGGATTTCACTGTTCTCCCTCGCCTCCCCATACTTTGAAGTAATGAAAGACTCTATGCTGACTAGTCCACAGTTAATCTATACAAGCTTATGGAGTTCCACTTGAAATACATTCACCTCACCTTTACCTTGTTTTGCGTGGATCATGCAGGAATATGATACTCTGTCGCATATATTCTAGTCACCAAGTGGCTCACTGACTTAAGTACTCAGTTTTCAGAGGATGGGTAACAGGTTCGAATCCCTCTACACATACTTCAGCCTAGGCAGCTGGGTGTAGTAAGTACCATCAGCCCTCACACGTTAAGTGTACATGATAAATCTGTCCTGGGTACTATTATTATTATTCCCCTTTGGTTCCGAGTGGAACATAGGTCTTCAAAAGCACATCACCGCTTCCTCCTGTTTTCTGCAGTTGTCTGTAGCTGGCTTCACCATTATCGAATAACTGAGCCTGAATAAACGAACCTTTGTTCTAAATCGTTTACCAGAATATGCAAAACATCTGGAGCTGATGACTACAGAATTTGCATGGTTCAGTTCAGGTACTTACTGTTTTTTCTCTTATCTTTGTTAGTACTAAAACTATTATGGATGCTGTTATCTTCTTAGTATTTAATTGGTGGATGGTAACTAGCAGTGGAATCCAGGATGCGCATTTCGTCCTATTTGGGACTCGTCATCTGGATGTACCTGCATTTCTCAGTGAGTGATGATGTTCCCACCGAGGCTCGAACCCAGTGACCATGGTTTCAAACGCCAAAGCACTTCGGTCCAATCAATCGACGGGAAAATCCAAAATTCAATTAAATCAATATGACCCGGTGCACAAGAGGTGGCTCTCGTGGCCCAAGTGGTCTAGTGGATAACGCTTTGGCGTTTGAAACCATGGTCACTGGGTTCGAGCCTCGGTGGGAACATCATCACTCACTGAGAAATGCAGGTACATCCAGATGACGAGTCCCAAATAGGACGAAATGCGCATCCTGGATTCCACTGCTAGTCACCATCCACCAATTAAATACTAAATAAATGCCCAGACATCGTCGAAGCATCTGCTCAAGAAGCCGACATGTCAACCTGAGACCGAGCACTTCGGTCCAATCAATCGACGGGAAAATCCAAAATTCAATTAAAGCTGTTATCTTCTGTTTTATAAACGTTTGTAAATATTACAAAAAGACAGAAACAATGATATAATAGTAGAACTTGTGCACTGTGGTAGAGTATAATAGATAGAAACAATATGAACCTCACTTTTTCGATCTCTTCAAAAGGATGAAAAACAACAAAATTACTCTCAGTGTAGATTTCATTACAAACCAACCCAACAGTTAGAGAGAGATCACTGAAAACCAGCTGGGAGCACTGAACACACCTCTGTTCCATCCTTGTTTGGGACTCTTCAATACCTGGTAGGGTGTTATGGATGATTGTGCAATGCTAAAACGTGCCAAATTAGGACGAAACGTCTGTTCAATGCTCTACCGTTTTTCAATTATCTCTCCAACTGATGCTGTTTCCTGATGAAATCTACTAACAATCGAAATTATTCCAAATCCCTGCAAACACCCATAATCGAAGTCATTATATATTTGAAAGCACATTCAAAACTTTGCGTGTATGTATGTATGTATGTATGTATGTAGAATCTTATACACAACCGCAGTGATAACAGGTTGGCAAACCCACTCTCCATATGACCATGACCTTTATTCTAAAACATTCATTAAAGAGTTTAGTTGTGTTCTCTGAACTGGATGGTTTATTTACGAAGCTTTCATTGCCCGACTAGGCAACATCTTAAGCGCATACTTCAATTTGAAGTGAACTTTTAGATTTCTCCATGAACTTATTATTCATCTCTTCTGGTGACTTCGACTGGAACAACGTTCAAATACTAGACAGAGGAAACACCAAGAATGCTAGAGAATTTTTAGAAGCCTGCCTGGTATTCCAGTGAGTCGTCAATCAATAGACACACATTGACATAGACAAAATTTACCAATCGATAAGAAGGAAATCTCATACACAAAGGGGAAAACTTCAGGTCAAGGAAACAATCAGCACCAATACAAGTAGCCTAGAGGGTGAGAAAACACACAAAAACGACCAATCATGTTCAAAGTTATCAGGAGCGATGACTTTTAAACTCGTGGAGAAATCGGAAAGCTCACTTCAAATTGAAGTATGCGCTGAAGATGTTGCCTAGTAATGAACATCAGTAGAAATCTGAACCTTTATATATTAACTTGCTCATATTAATGTTCTTTCCCGTTAGATTTATTTCACTTCATTTCATTTTGACTTTGATTTTCAGTACGAATACAGACCGTGAAAGCGTGGCCTAGTGACGTCTTCTCGTCTGACAGTGCCACCCAGGGATATGGTGAGGTCGCTGCCATCGCCACTCAGATGCCCTCAATTGTGGTAGAGCACACAAAGGTCTTCAAACTACTGTCTAAACTGAAGCCAGGTAAATCACCTGGGCCTGATGGACTTCACCCTAAACTGTTAATTTCCCTGGCGGATATAATATATATTCCGCTTGCGGAGATTTTTCACATGTCACTGACCCAGGCTAAGCTACCCAGGGATTGTAAGGATGCCATTATAAGCCCTATCTTCAAAGAGGGGGACAGGCAGTTGGTATCTAACTACAGGCCGGTAAGTCTGACATGCATTATAGCAAAGGTAATGGAAACTATTATAAGGGATCAGCTATTAGCTTATGTTGAAACACATGGCTTACTGGCAGTTGAACAGCATGGATTCCGACCAGGACGATCCTGCTTGACAAACTTACTGTTTGCTAGGGAAAATTGGGTCGAGGCCAGAGATAAAAACCTTCTGTTGGACGTGGCTTTTATTGATCTTAGCAAGGCATTCGACAAAGTATCCCACTTAGGTCTCCTTAGTAAACTTAAAGGTTTCGGACTAGACCAATGCCTATGTGAGTGGTTTAGGGATTACCTAATGGACAGAAGGTAGAAGGTTAGAGTTAACGGTGTACTATCAGGGTGGAGAGCAGTATCCAGTGGAGTGCCTCAGGGAACTGTATTAGGCCCCTTGCTATTCCTATTATACGTTAATGAGCTACCGGGGATTCTTACATCATCTTCATTGTTATTTGCAGACGACATTAAGATATGGAAAACTGTAAATAATAACGAGGATAGTTCGGCCCTACAAACTGATCTAGATAAATTAGCTGAGTGGTCGAACCTGTGGAGTTTGGAAATGAATTCTAGAAAAAGCGCAGTAATGCACTTAGGTCAGAAGTCTTATACGTCGTACTCCCTAGGGGACACAGAACTACGTGATGTTAACGAACAGAAGGACCTAGGAATCATTGTCAACAATGATTTGAAAACAACTGCAAATTGCAATGCAGCCGTAGCTAAGGCTTTTCGAATGCTATGTCAGGCCTCATCTAGAATACTGCGTACAAGCGGCGGGTCCATGCTTCAAAAAGGAGGCACATATCCTGGAAAGAGTACAGAGAGTAGGAACGAAATTAGTTAGTGGTATCTCACACCTTCCTTATGATAAGAGGATGGAGCATTTAAATCTCTTTCCATTATCATACCGAAGGAAGAGAGGCGACTGAATTTTAGCATACCGTATACTTAAGGGTGATTTAGGAACTGACCTTTCTAAACTTTTCTCCCCTTCTAGGATACATTTACGGGGTCACCGCAAAAAGGTGCTCAAACCGAGGACGATTAAAATACGTGCAGAATTTAGATTCTCTCACAGAGTGGTCAACGACTGGAACTCCTTACCTGATTCAGCAGTAACAGCTCCATCGGTGAACACTTTCAAAGCGAAACTGGATATCTGCAGAGATATATATCGCGAGGATTAACATAGGCAACAAGAGCCTTCTATCCTTATCAAGTGAATCTGAATCTGATATCACTAATATTTATCAGTAGTACCATAGTTCTAATTCTATTTTTCGCAGGCATTCAACCCATTTTATGCCTCTCAATATCAACTTCTTTCTTTAACAGTTTTTTTTCCTGGAATTCATTCACTTCAAGCCTGCTTCTCTTGCTTACTTTTTATATCATATGCGCATATCATTGACTTAGTGGTTGTTAGTGCTACAAACTGACTATTTATATGATACAAATACAACTGTTCAGCTTGAGAAAGAAAAGTTTTTTCCGCTGAATACATTTTTATTTTCCGTCTAATAATGAAGGGGGCTTCATAAAATAGAAATTCATAGACTTTCTGACACCCTCGCACCTCTTGGAGCATTTTACTCAACAATTTATTTTCTTGTTTCAGACATACAAAGCACTTCATTCCATTGCTTTCAGAGTGGTATATAGGCTGACGCACTCTTAAACCTCGACTAACCGGGGTGATAAGCCCAGAAAAGAGAAGGAGTTGGGCTTGTGGTTAACGATTCCACCCTCTTCAAAAACAGTACCACAGCTACTGCAACTTCAAAGCTCGAATCACTCGGAACACAAAGTAATGGAACACAAAAATAAATGAAAAGTCATGATGAAGTCATGTATTTATTTTCACCATCGTGTATATACAAATGAAACATGTAGAGGGCATGCATGTGTGAGCAACTGACCTCAATCTAAACAAAACACATTCGTTTTGTCTATAAAAACGACAAGACACTTAATTCAAAAAAAACAGTTTTTATCCATTTACAACCAAGCTAAATGTATAGCTAATCAGTGTTCACGTTTATTATTATTTTTTTATTCAGTTTAAAAAAGCTATAACACCTGTAGAAATCGATATAGTTGTGACTTGAAGTTTAAGCTAGGCTAGCCTAGTTAACGATTATTTTCTGTTACATGGTATAACATTTGGCAATATCTGGCTAGCATAAAAGTTCAGAATTTTGAGTCTTTTTTTCTCTAAATGGACAATTACGTTGGAATCCATGCATATTCCAGTTAATTGGTATCAGTACTATAGACCTACCTTAGTAGAAAGTTAATAGGTGACTCACTATTATTATTATTTCCTTGAGTTCTAAGTGGAACACAAGGCTTCAACGATACAACTGGATTCTCTCCTGTTCTCTGCAGTCCTCTTTAGTTGGCATCACGAATGCCTATAAACTCACAATTCCTCCTTACACGACCTCCTGCATGTCACCCTCGGACCAACGCGTTGTTTCCTATTCGAGTTCCACTCGATGTCACTCAACACGGTCTCCTACTCAGTGTTCCCCCAGATCCATTTTCTTCAGAATATTTGTTGAGGAAGAGAGTCCTGATTGATTCTGTCCCAGAGTTCCTCGTTGCTAATCCTTTCTAGCAAGAGAAGGCAGCTGTTGGTAAAATCCGCCATTAGCAGAAGCCTGATGGAAATGCTCCTCGTGATGCACACGCCAAGTTTCTGATCCACATAGAATGTACAGGACTTTCAAACTGATTACAGAGTGATAAAGATATCTTCATGCGTGCCACTTGTAGTCGAAGCGATGCTGGCTTCCACCGATAGTGATTGTTGCTTGTTGTTGTTGTTGGTTGGTTGGTGGGTATCTCTTCACCACCTCTGTCTTTTCAATGTTCACTTGAAGTCGTGTTTCTTCTTCCAACTTGTTGGTTTTCGCCTGTAAATGTGCTTCAGTCTTCTTGTTCCCCATAGTCTACCGTATAATCCAGTCCACCAAAAATTAGAAACATCTCCGATGATAGTAGACAGACAGTGTCTCACTCATGTTTTCACTTAAAAGGCTTCGTTGAGTTTTCCGTTATGGATCACCTGCATGTGGCATTGTCATATAGTCAGCTGTTAAATGAGGTTGATAAAAAATCGGGCACTGCACGCCGTAATGTTGAAGTAGTTTCCAAATTACTATATATAGCCTAACGTTAATTAATTGTGTAACAGTGCAATGCACCTATTCTGTGTACGCATTTCTTTTACCAAGATATACTGACTGACTGGCTGATTTTTTCTTGGGGTACCCTGGAAGAGAAAGAGGATTAGTGTTGAGCAGCCTGGGCTCTAAGCCCAGGGGACAACTGCTTGAGGCCGGCCGGTCACATTCAGCCTGTCAGAAATGGCTTTTTGGTTTGGTTCTGTATCAGTAACGTACCGCCAACTACGGACTACTGTAGGTCAAGTCGGGATGTAAAAGTTTCAGGGATGATCTTTTCTAACCCCATCTCTCCAAAGTGGAGAGACAGCATAGCTGGTGTGCTCGTCGTCTGAGGGAAACACCTTACTACTATTACATTCTTATTGCTCAGCAGTGCGACTTTGTCTACAGACCCCCAGCATAGTGTAAAAAAAATCGTACACCATGACAGTAAACCATGCTTTTAGTCTGATCGCTATCCTAACAATTTTCCTGGCATAGTAGGACCTGCAGGAACATCAGTTTTAGTCAGTGTAGCTTGTTAGTGGGTCATTGCGATATGCAAGCCCGACCAACGGTCGATCGGTCAGTTTTCGACATAGAACTTTGCACATATGTGCGCCAGTTCAAGTCGCCACTCTCCCTCCATGTAGCACACAAAGGTAGAGAAGAAAGTAGAAGAACTGCATAATATAGACAGTAAACGGAGGTGTGAGACAAAGGTATAGTAATAACGAAGAACAAAAATTTAATTGGAAATCATAAGTCACAAGGAGTGGATGCATCTGCGCCAGCCATTGACAACGATTTTGAGCCATGTCACCGATTGTTTCCAGCCTTCATTGGTTTTTACCGTCCCGAGGACCCCAACCAGTCAGGAAGTCTACACCTTCCTACTTGGCTAGCTTAGACTAACTGTTGTAGATTTCATTGAGTGGTGCCATGTTTTCGTTTGACCGCCGCTAGCTCCTTTCCAGCCTGGCCCTATATCAGCTAACATTGCCCGTCAGTCGAGGAAGGCGATGACTAGGCATACCTAACACATGTCCTAACCATCTCAGTCGATGTAATTTCACAGCCTCGTTGACTGATTCCCCCTCCTTACCTAGCACTCGACGCTTAACCTGAATATTGCTCACCTTATTATACCACTTCACACGAGAGATAGGACGCAGACACCTATGATCGAAGACAGCCCGACCAACACGTAAAGGTAGCAGCTATCGGTCGGGACTAAGATATGCTGTTGTAATAACTCAATTACTCGAAACATATTTCTCGTGTACAAGGCTATGTTAGCCCCACTTCTTATATTAGGATTGATAGATACACTACCCAGGTGCCAAGGCTGAGGTTGGTGCAGTGAGATTCGAATCAGAAAGTCAATTTACTCGAAGTCTAGTGCTTCTTAAGCCAGTGACCAACATCTTCGCGCTTCTGGTTGTCCAGGGCAAAAATAAAAAGACGAAGTGAAGCTTGCACACATGACTCAATGAATAAAAGTTTATCAACACTTTTCACACAACAGATTATCTCAGTTGTTATTTAAGAAGTCTACCACCCATTTAACATCATTCCAATTGATGGAAAAAGAGTTAATCGTGGATGACCCCTATTCAATTTATTATTCTTTATTGGCTTATTTACTGAATAACTGAATATCCCTTTATTTCATGAGTTGTATTTTTTTCTGCTTTAATTAACAGTCAACAAAATATGAATCGATTTTATGTTAATTTAATTCACCTCTCTAGTAAGCCTATAAAACATTATTGATGAAAACAGATTCAGATAGCCTTTCACACATTTATTTTGTCAATATAATGCAAACATTATTTGGATATGATGGAGAAGATTTGTAGCTCAGGTGGATGATTTTGATGTGGTTGTGTTCTCTGAGCTAGGGCGATGATTATGATTATTATTATCATTGTTTCCTTTAATTCCTAGAAGAACATAGGGCTTCAGCCGTGCGTCTCCACTGCATTCACTTCTCTGCTAGAGTTTTCACCTGGCTCCAAGTCTGCCCACACGTTTTCATCTCCTCTTCACATGACCTCCTCCAAGTCACCCACCCTCGCACTGACGAACAACTCGCCGCTTCCCATTCAGTCGGGTTCCACTCGAGCAATGGCTTGTCTAGTGATGTCACTTGATGGTTTCCTCAGAGTATGACAAGCCAATCCATCTCCATTTCTTCCTGCCTATTTCTTTCACAATCGGTTCCTGCTGTGTTGGTTCGCTCATTGCCAGAGATACATGTTGCTGATCTCTTCTGGCCGGCCATCTGATCTTGAGCTAAGTATTGAGCGAAGACAACTGTTAATGAAGGTGTGTATTTTGTTTGAGATGCTCTTTATGATGCGCAGTGCAAGTCTCAGATCCGTATGGTAGCACTGACTTGACATTGGAGTTGAAAATCCGGATCTTATCTTCGTTTTGATGCTGAGTGCTGTTGATCTTCACACAGACTTGAGAGTAATGAAAGCTTGCCTTGCTTTCCCGATTCTTGCTTTGATATCCTCGTCAGTTCCGTCTTCCTGTAGTTGAAACGATGCTTCCTAGGTGGGTAGGTATAAGAGGTTGTTTCTTTCAGGTTCCTTCCATTTATGCTGATTGTTGTCTGTTGTTGTTGTTGCCCAGGAATCTTCATCACCTCTGTTTTCTCTATGTTCACCTGAAGTCCTGTCTTTGATGCTTCTTCCGCCAACTTGTTGCTTTCCGCTTGCATACCTTCCAGTTTGTGGGATGAAATCTTCGCGAATTAACCATCCAGCTCAGAGAACACAACCACATCAAAAACATTATTTGGAAATAAAAGCCAACAATTTTATTGGTGAATAGCTACTGTTCACATCACTTATTATTCTATTTATCATCCGTCTCTTGGATTCTGAGTGGAACATGGGGACCTCAACGGCATATCTCTATTTCGCCCCGTTCTATGCAGTCCTCTAAAGTGCTTCATAAGCTCTTATTTCCTCTTCACACGATCTCCGTAGTGTCATCTTCGGACGCCCAAGTCGTCGTTACTCAATCACGCTCCACTCTACAGCCTGGCATGCGACGTAAATGAATCGTCTATTCACAGCGTGTCTTCTATCCATCTTCATTTCCTTCTGCATATTTTGTCAGGAAATAGGTTCTTAACTGACTCACTTCCACAGTTCCTTATTGCGTCTTTTTTCTGGCCGGCTATCTGATCTTCAGTGTCAAGCATAGGGCATCACAGGTGTTGATGAAACTCCTCAGTCTGTTCGAAATAGTTCTGATGACGCGAACTCCAAGTCTCATGACCATATTGAAGTACTGACTTGATATTAGAGTGTTGAGAATCCGGTTCTCGTTTCCTTTGCTGAGTGCTGTAGATTTACACAATAAATTCAGAGTAATATACATTAGTTTTTTTTCGATCCTGGTTGGATCTGAAATCTTTATCTACGACGCCTGTAGTTGGAACGATGCTATCCAGTTGAAGTAAGTGAAAGAGACCAATCTCTCTAGATTTCTTCTATTGATGGTGGTTGGTGCTTGTTGTTACTGACTGGGTATCTTGATCCCCTTTGTCTTCTCTATGCTCACTCGAAGTCCAGTCTTAGTTGAACCTTCAGTCTAACTGTTGGTTTTTACTCGTGAAAAATTTAAATTTATGAAGCAGTTCCATAGAACATATCGTACCAGTAAAAACTGTACACTGTATTATGTGATTTACTGGGATTCGAACAATTTCAAGGTAGATTTCATAAGGAATAGATATCAATTAAAAGACAGAAGCAAACCAGAAACTCTTCAACAGTGCGCATCCATGACACCACCAAGCATCTAACCAAGAACCTTTAAGTTACGCTGTTGTTCAGCTATTGGGTTACAATCGAGTGACTGGGGAATTCAAACTTCTGTCAATAAACGTTATCATCAGTGACTGTTGTTATTACTATTATTATTCCCTTGGGTTTCCAGAGGAGCATAGAGTTTCAACAGAACATCTCCCCACTTTACCCTATTCTCTGGCTATAAACTTTCACTTCTTCCTAACACGACTGGCTCCATGCCACCTTCGGATCAATGCCCAACTCGTCGTTTCACATTCAGGTTCCACTTGATGTCACTCAACACGGTCTACTCAGTGTCCCCCCCGATCCATTTCCATTTTCTTCAGAATATTTCCAACCAGAAGGTCCTGGGTTCGAACCCCTGTGGTGGCTGTGTACTGCTGAAGAGTCCCAAACTAGGGTGAAATAGTTGTCCAGTACTCCCAGGTAGGTTTTCCAATGGTTCTCTAACTGATGTCAGTTCATGATGAAATCCTGTAACCAATCAGTCAAATCCCTACAAACCAATACTTGAGAATGGATTCTTCCATAGCTTCTTTCCCAGAGTTCCTTGTTGCTAATCCCTTCTCGCTGACCATCTGATCTTCAGTATGGAGCCAGAGAAGGCAACTGTTGATAAAAGTCATCGTCAGCAGTAGCCAGTTGGTAACGCTTCTCATGATACTCACGCTAAGTTTCTGACCCACATAGAAGAACTGACTTAACACTAGTGATGAAAATCCGAAATTTGTTCTAATGTGCTGAGTGTTGAGGACTTTCCAAATTGACTTCACAGTGATGAACGTCTATCTTGCGCCTCTATCAGTGACTATCTATCTACCTATCATGTAATCAATCTTTTATTTTCTCTAATCCAACTTCAATGTTACATAAAACAGATTTTTTAAAACAAAACATGTTTTATACTATGTATAAGATGTGCTTACAATTTCACTTGAATTATCGGACACATCGGGTGTCTACACACAAACACGCACAACAACGCACTGAATTAAATTCCTTACCAATTTGTCAAATGTAAAAAAGAGAATAAGTTCTAATTTCTTTTTTTCTCTAAAATTTGTCTTTAGAGGTTTACTTTGAATTCTGTTTTTTTTTCAAGAATTTACTTTAACGTATATTTGACACAGTGACATGTGCACAGTAGTAGTAGTAAGCTCTTGTCAATGACACGATGGATTAAAAAAAATAATAATGACGTGATTTACTCGAAAGAGTGAGAAGAAGGTAGACAAGAAGAGTAGAAAGAAGAAGAAAGAGAAGAAGAAATAGATTAAGTGATTACAATAAGTATGAAGAGTGAGTGAAGTAAGCTACAAGGTGCTTGTAGTTTTTTCTTAAAAACTCTCACTGAGGTCACAATCATGAAAGGTAACCAATCAATCAATCACTCAGTTATTCATGAGATGACATGAAAACATAAACATGTTTATGTTAGTGGTGATTGACCACAAATTTATTTAAATAAAATTAAATGATTTATATTGAATTTTATAATTTTACTTTAAATAAGATTGATTATACAGAAATATTTTATCAAAATATACTTTGAACAAGTGTCAAAGAAAGACATCTTTCAATCTCACACAGTAAGTTGTCATACTTGGATTACAGCAGTTACAACTATTTCATAGTGTTAGGTTAGATACATTAGGAGCTGGTAGTGTGTGTGTTTATTGTAACTCATTTGCCATTTAAGTATTGGTTTGTAGGGATTTGGTTGATTGGTTACAGGATTTCATCATGATCCAATGGTTCTCTAACCAATGTCAGCTCATGATGAAATCCTGTAATTATTTGCCGTTTCTTGTGGCAAACTGGCTTAGTGGATAAAGCTTTCTGATCGATAAGTGTTACCATAACATGATGGTCAGGCTTGCGTATCGCAAGGAACCAACAGATTACACTGGTTGGAACTAATATTTCTGCAGGTTCTACCATTATGATAGGCAGGTCATTTGGATAGCAGTTACACAGTGGGTCACTCACGCTATACTGGAGGTGTAAGGGCGAAGTCGTATTTCTAGGGGATAGGGATATAATAGTGTGGTGAAACCTGGCTGAGAACAAGCCAACATTGTGAACAACAATTTACGTCAGTGTTACGTCCGGAATCAGGGTCATGAGGAAAACGATAACAAAGCTCAACCTTGAGGAACTCATCAACCAATCACAGCGGACTTAAAGTGTGCAAATACGATTCGCAGATATATGGCTTAACTTTCTAAGAAACGGTCACAAGCAGTACAAGATAACCTTCAGTGGGAAAACGATCAATGAGAAGACGTTACTTCTCCACTGACAATAATGTACATGAAAATCTATAAATATCTCTTGATTTTCTCAATAAACAATCTGTTGCCTGGCTCTTATCTTCTGTCGTTACAATAGCAATAAGATTTTCAACTCGGACGACCAGTAAACTAACTATGCTGCCTCTTCGTTCTGGCGATTCACAAGGGAGGTTAGAAAAAGTCGATCCCGAAAAGTGTACTCCCCAATTTACCTTTCATCATTCCGTAGTCAGTGGTAAGATTTTCATATATGATACAACTACGAAAACTAACTCAAAAGGGTAGTGTTTATCACCTGCCTCAAGCAGTTTTTTTTGTGGTCTCTTTCTATTTAAGGTATTCCACCAGAAGCAATGAACTTCTACGGTGTGGGCAGCTGGAAAGTAAAAGAAACCGCCTACATACTTCCATAAACACACACACGCGGCTTTCCTTTTATGTCATTTGAAACTTGAGTCTGAATCAACTGAATGTCAAAGCTAAAAAATTTACATACAAAATTCTCCACTGGATATTTAAATGAGGGAGTTCAAAAGAATCTAGAAGACCTGGATTTCGCGCGTGGATGATTTATGTTTGATATCACACAAAATCGAAGACTTACAAGCGAAAACCGACAAACTGGTTGAAGAAGCAGCCAGAGGAGACAGGACTCCAGGTGAACATAGACAAGACAGAGGTTATGAAAATAACCAACCAACAACAACAACAGCAGCAACATCCACCGCCAATCACCATCAACGGGAGGGATTTGAAAGAGGTTACTTCATTCACTCACTTATCTAGGGAGCATTGTCTCAAATACAGGCAGGTGGAACGGACGAGGATGTCAAATCGAGAATCGGGAAGGCGAGAAACACATTCATCAACCTGAAACCAATCTGGAAATCTTCCGCTGTCACTCCTCAGCATCAACAACAAAATTCGGATTTTCAATACAAACGTCAAGTCAGTCAGTTCTTCTATACGGATGGATCAGAAACTTGGTGGGTCACAAAGAATATTTCCAACAGCCTGTTGCAGACCTTTATCAACAACTAACTGTCTTCGCTGGCTCTATACTGAAGATCAGATGGCCGGAAAGAATCACCAACAAGAAACTATGGGAACAAACAAAACAAGAACCAATCACCCAACAAATATGCAGGAGAAAGTGAAGATGGATTGGACACTCACTCGCTGAGGAGGCCACTGGGTGACATCGCGTGTCAGGCCAACGCTCGAGTGGAACCCGAAACGGAAGCGGCGAGTGGGAAGTCAGTGAAAGTGTGACATTGAGGAGATCGTGTGAAGAGGAGCTGAAACAGTATGGACTAACATGGATGCAGGTGAAAAGTACAGCAGAAGACAGAAGCAAGTGGAGATGTGCAGTTGAAGCCTTATGTTCCACTAGGAACCCCAGGGTACAATAATAATAATAATAATAATAATAATAATAATAATAATAATAATAATAATAAAAGTAAGACTAATGAGTGTGTTACAGGATATCATCATCAAACCTATGACAAATTAACTGAGGTTCCATATACTCTTCATGAAAAAGACCTATTCAGGATAAGTGAATTCTAACAGGACAGTAAATAAATAGAAAAAAAAGAATATCAACTCACTTCATCCCACGGTTGTCGGAAACGATTCACAATCCAATCATTTTCAAAACGACCCTCTTCAAATCCTTCACCAGCATGAAAACTAAACGGTGTACCAGATGTATCAAAAGCTCCACCAGTAACAGCTGGACCTTGTGTTTCCACTATCGCATCACGTTCCTGATAACGACAAAACATAACGGAATAAGTGAATTTCGATTTATTAAGAGCATAAATAACACAGTGTGCGTGTAATTGGTGCCAATGCGTACGTATCAAACATACACACACACACACACAAATATCATGGTTTATTTTCAATAAACGGTATTTCATAAGATTCCACCTCAAAAGATACAAAGAAAGGAATACAGTAGTCATTTCCAAAGACGCACAAAGAAAACCTTGAATGTTCTTTTCTGCCAACTGCCCCTCTCCCCACTTCCTCAAATAAGTAAAATCAATGGTGAAAATGATTTAAACAACTATAGCAGGATAAAAAAACACACACATATTTACTGTCTTCTTTTTATAACTGCTAATAAAAAAATTATTTTTTTTTATATCAATGTATTGATCTGTTTCTAAGGGTAATAATATAAATGATATAATAAACGTTTAATTCTTTATCTCTTTTTGTGCATACACACCTGTTCAAACAGTTGTGTCTAAGGCGACGCGAAATGGAAATACAGTGAAATTAAAGCTTAACAAATACAATTTCCCTGACCATTAACGATTTATATTTACTTTCCCTTGATAGAAACCACTGGAAAACACAAATTTTCGATGAGAATATCAACTTAACGAAGGCTTGATGATAATTCCTTTTTTTATTTATTTATGTATTTATTCAACTAGGCCTAGTTATATAGTTTGAGTAGATAGTGTGCTTAAAAGCGTAAAATTATAACTGCATTTTTCATTGGTTTAAAGCAGTTTTCAGGAGATGGTTTGAAGATAATGTAAAATGATTGGGATTACTGTATAGCCTTGGAGGTGTGGGCTACTGGTGTAGCCATCCTCCTTCCAGCCTCTGAGGTCACAAGCTCGTATCCCGCTTCATAACACAAGTGAGGTTTAGGGCATCCAGGTAGTATTTTTACTAGCACCCATCCCACATAATAGATGTGGCTCATTATCAACTGCACCTGGAAATAGACAACCCTAATGGATTGACTGCTGAAGAAATCTCAGCATGGATATAATCAGATCGTGCGGCACTTGTCAACTTACTTCATCTCTGGAGTAGACGAAATATTCGGCTATTCATCTAAGAATGTCTGTACTCTGCAACAGTTCATTCTATCCTTCTATATGGCGATGACATAAGGTTATTGAAAGTGGAAGATATGAAAAGGCTAGCTGTGTTTGACTAGATATGTTTGCTTTCGATCTCTCGTGTTAATTGGCGTAATATGGTGAGTAACAGTGAGGTTAAATGTAGGATGTTAGGTCGATTGATGAGGTTGTGACGCTGCATTCATTGAGATGTCTTGGACATGGTCTACAAATGCTGATCCACCGCTTTCTTCGTTCACCAGTGTAAACTGACATAGGATTAAGTTGAAAAAGTTAAAGTTGTTCAAGTGTTGGACCTTCTGGTTACAAGGCTAGCGAGCTCGTAGACCATTAAGCCACTGAAACCCAATCCAATGGCCAGCCCGTGAATTCTAACTTCTGCCAACTCACGACATAGCGCGACCCCTAGCCAAAGTCTTCGGCTATGTCTCCCGGTGGGTGCGTATTGCTGAAGAGTCCCAAACTAGGACGAAATAGTTGTCCAGTACTCCCAGGTTTTCCAATGGTCCTCTAACTAATGTCAGCTCATTATGAAATCCTGTAACAGTTAAAGTTCGTCAAACCAAAACTTGTCATCAGTGTATACAGGCGTTGACAGTTGGTTTGAGACACGTAGGGAGATGCAAACTGCCTAGGTTAGGGACCCCGGGATGCTAAGAACCGATGGTTTGAGACTATTGGTGATATGGCTCAAAACCGTTCTCATTGGAGCACATCTGTCTGTCTGTCTGTTTTCGACATAGAACTTTGGACCGATGTGCAGCAGTTCAAGTCACCACACTCCCACCTTGCTGCAGCACACAAACAAGAGAAAAAAGCAGAAGAAATGCAAAATAGAGACAGTAGACAGGGATAAGAAACTAAAGGACTAGTAATAACGAAGAACAATATAGTTTCATTTGAAATTATAAGTCACAAGGAGTGGATGCATCTACACTAGACATTGACAACGATTTTGAGCCATATCACCGATTGTCTCCAGCCTCCATTGGTTTTTATCGTCCCGAGGACCCCCAGAGGAGCGAACTGCTGAACAGTACACCCGCCCATTTTGGCGCACATTCATTTACTCTTTGTGATCTCACCCACCTATTAAACCTTCAAGGTTTTTCCATGTCACTATTTTTGCCCCGGCCCCTACATTTCTGCTCATAACGGTTCTTTTCAATTTCATTTCTTCTTTCCTCTACCTTTGGATGTCATGCAGACTGTGACAACCTCAAATGCTGCATATTTACGCGAGGTACTGCGCTGAAATTCAGTCATTCAGTGTGTGGACTATGGTACAGTATAATTCCATCATACAATAATATTTCCTATTTCTCTGGTATGTGCGTCGGTGGCACAGCGGTCAGGACGGTCCCCGACAATGCACATGGTCCCGGGTTCGATCCCCGGCCGACGCACTCCTTTACCTCGCTAAGCCAGAAATAATAATGCTGGTGAAGAGGAAAGGTTGGGCATGAGGCTAGCAACCCCATCCTGTAAAAAAAACACTGCTACATAAACTTCAAGCCTCTAGCTTGAAGCCCTCTGTTCCACTGGGAACGTGAAAAAATAAAAGAAAAAGAATTTCTCTGGTATTCGGTGCTGCACTATTGCACATGTTTGATCAATATCTCTCTCCATTTAACTCCATTTACTTTTTAGAAACACAGTTCTCCCCTACTCTGTTGTGTGATTGTCTGTTAGTGCATACATTGTAGTTGCTAAACATCTTTTATGGGGTCGTTCATTCTACCCTTGGCTAAATTCTTCTGTTTCAATAATTTGATTACCGCCAATCTACTGGTCTGACCTATATGTAGTTAACTTTACAGTCTTTGCGATGTATTTTGTAGGCTATTTTGTCTAATTTGATAAGAACGGTTGGTTGTCTAGCCTGCAGAGATTGTACACTTAAATGCCATTCTAATTGCTTTGCTATATTAAATGATCCTATTTACATTTTTAGACATCCCTTCTATATATGGTAAAATTGTATATGCCTTAAATTCCTTTCTTATTCATGTTATGGTTTTATAGTTTTACTACCACCATCTATTGTTGCACTTCCTAATTATTTTATTATTGAAAAACAAACTTGCCAACATTATAGACACTAAGAGATGAGCCAGAAAAAAATTGCATAGTTTGCACGAGGACTGAGATACTGCCTCTGTCTGTTTGGATTCAACATAGAACTTGGCACCGAAGTGCAGAAGTTCGAGTTGACACGTTCCAAATACCACACAAAGGTAGACAAGAAGATGAGTGAAGAGAATCAACAGAGTTTTGACAAGTATAAGAGTGAAACAGAATCAGTAATGGTAGAAAGGAATATGAGACTGAAGATTACAGAGACTGAATACATCTGCGTAAGCCATTGACAACCATTGACACCTATTGTCTCCAGTCATTGATTCTTAGAGTCCCGAGAGCCCCAACCTGGAAGTCTACATCTCCGTACCTGACTCAGTTTAACTGTTAAGGATTTCATGGATTGGTGCCATGTTTTTGTTTGGCCACCACTTACTCTTTTCCAGCCTGCACCTATATCAGCTAGTAATGCCCGTCGGGGTGGGGGAGACGATGGTTAGGCGTGCGCAGCACGTGACCTAGCCATCTCAATCTATGTAACTTCATAGCCTCTTCGATTGATTTTCCCTCTTTGCCCAACGCTCTACGCCTAACGTCAACATTACTTACCTTATTATGCCACCTAACGTGAGAAAGACATCGTAGACATCTATGTTCGAAAACAGTCAACCTTTTCATGTCTTCAACTCGTATTGGCCATGTTTCAGAGCCATCGAGAAGGACGGAGCAAACTGCTGAGCAGTACACACGTCCCTTGGTTTATAGACGGATGTCAAGCAGGTGGTTGTCTTAACGGGAGAAAACCCGAGCGTTTGACTTGAAGTATGGTCCACAAGGCAGTTGGGCTGAGTCTCCATAGTTGAAGTTGATAAAAGTAGGCTCATAGGTCATTCGATCCTTTCGGAGGCTATAGCTCATGAACACCATAGGGGTTTTGGAATCAGATAGACATATATGTCCACCAGACTGGTCGTAAGCGCCAGACATTGGCACCATAGGTGTAGGCGGTGAATAGGACTTATCTGGCAGAGGCTATGAACTCTTGGCCAAATTGAGAGCACATCAAGAAGAAGGCCAAAGTCTACCTACTATTATTGGCCGCATCAGATCGTTTACAGGAGCATTTCCTAATGAATTTTATGGAATAGTTGATGAGCACTAACGCTTCTTTTTTATCTTTTTTCACTGCATTATCTAAATTTTCTGATGTACTACTCATTTAGAGTTATCGATCGATTTGTTAGACATTTAACTGAACCTGAATTTACAAATACCATTGAAACATTAAAAAAATGGGAAAGGCTTTAGGGGCTTTAGAAAACCACATGTTGACAACTGATTATGTACAGATTTGGTGTTGAATTCAGTGCGTTTCTACATCTTCAAGTATTGGTTTTGTAGGGATTTTGTTTGATTGCGTGGAGGATTTCATCATGAGCTGACATCAGTTAGAGAACCACTGGGACGGGTCCCAGTGGCTCAATGGTCTACGAGCTCGCTAGCCTTGTAACTAGAAGGTCCTGGGTTCGAATCCCGGTGGGTGCGTACTGATGAAGAGTCCCAAACCAGGACGAGAAACAGCTGTCCAGTACTCCCAGGTTTTCCAGTGTTTCTACATCTCTAAAAATCTGTACCATGATACTTTGAAATTAACGGCTGGATAGACGACTTATTTTTAGAAGATGAACGACAACGGGGATGAGAAATAATAATATTGTCAAACAGCTAGTTTATTTTATATATGCATGAGTTTTATGAAAACAGATTGTCTGATTGAGAAATAATCAATAAAAATGAATAGTGCCATATATAAATAAGTAACAACTTTTAGAAAATTAAACAGACATAGATGCTTAAAACCTTTAGATAATAGTAATAATAATACGATGCAAAATTATTCCGTAAATATGATAAACACTAATCAGTTTTTGTACACCAATCTAGCTATCATCGGACAGAATATAAAACTTACAAATATTGTTTATGCGTAAACAGTCAACTTATGTTAGTGTATGCTACATGAATACAAGACAGAATTTAGACTAGAATTAATTTTATGTAGAAGAGCCTGATGTGAATAGAAAATATTCAATATAGACAACTGACGATAAATAATTTGAAACTTAGCAGTTACCCAGAGCATATTTTCCCTGTACTAGATAGACTATGAGACATTCCTTATGATGTGAAGGCTGACGACACTACTCAATTTCCCAGGATGAAGTAGGCAGGGGGAATAGGACTCAAACCTGACACTCACTAATTAATGAATTAATTCAATTAACCAATACTTGAATATCAATGAGATGCTCACTAGCAGCGATTCGCCCTATTCAGGTAGGTAGTTACCTGGGTTCTAGTGGGAAGTCGTGACCAGTAGGGTGCAGAAGGTCCGGTGTGAGGACAAATACTCGAAGACATTGGCCAACGATCGCGCTATGTCGTGAATCGGCAGAAGTTAGAATTCATGGGCTGGCCATTGGATCCGGTCCCAGTGGCTTAATGGTCTACGAGCTCGCTAGCCTTGTAATCAGAAGGTTCTGGATTCGAACCCTGGAGGTGGGTGCGTACTGTTGAAGAGTCTCAAACTAGGACGAAACAGCTGTCCAGTACTCCCAGGTTTTCCAATGGTTCTCTAACCGATTTCAGCTCATGATGAAATCCTGTAATCAATCAATCAAAATCCCTACAAACCAATACTTGAAAAGTCTAGTGCTTGAGACAATGACCCATCTCACCATGAATATATGCCCATATTCGGGGTTAAATGATATCTGACTAAGTCGCAACGTAGAACTCTCCACAGAAGTATAGCACTTAAAGTAGCCACACTCCATGTAGCACATAAAGGTTGAGAGAACAGAGAAAAAAGAGATTTGAAAGAACTATAATCAAAAAAATGTACGGGAGGAAGAATAGTAAGATGGAAAAACATGAAGATTTTTTATGAATGTGTGAGATCACAAAGAGTGAATGCATTTGCACTGTTGACAACAATTTTGAGCCATATCACCAACAATTTCAAGCCATCGGTTCTTAGCATCCCGAGATCCCCAACCAGGTAGTCTACGTCTCCCTCCCTCCCTACGTGGTTTCAACAAATTTTCACAGATTTCATTGAATCACGTATTATTTTGATTTAACGACGCCTAACCTTTTTCCAACCCAATCCTACATCAATTATAACATTGCTTGTCGAGAATGGTGGTAGCTCAGTAATAATGGTAACACGTCTCAACAGATGTAGCAAACGGTGTAATTAACTCATAAGATTCGATAGTAATAGCTTACATGCTTTTAGGCGCTAGTCAATAGGACATGTCTTTAAGATGACAAAATCTAGTCACCTGAAACGCTTGCACCAGTACAACCCAGAGAAGTTAAAACGGTTTTGAATAATCATTCAAGGCTACATATCAATAGACGTAAGTGTCAAAGACTTGTAAACCACATTGGTTACGATCTCAGAACGACTCCATACATGAAAATCAATATTCAAAGTGATGAAAGAGGAAAATAAAACCAGAACCATGTAACAAGATAGGAACCAATATTTTTTACGCGTTACTAACCAGAACTTATTGGAATCACTATATCCAACTATTAGTTTAGTTTCAATCCTACTTCATTCACTGAAGGTTCCACTTAGTTAAATGTAAATCATATTATTCAAGTATTGGTTTGTAGGGATTTAGTTGATTGGTCACAGGATTTCATCATGAGCTGACATTGGTTAGAGAACCATTGGAAAACCAGCTGGGAATACTGGACAGGTAGGTAGTTACTTGGGTTCCAGTGGGAAGTCGTGACCAGTAAGGTGCAGAAGGCCCGATGTGAAGACAAATACTCACCGAAGACATTGGCTAGCGATTGCGCTATATCGTGAATTGGCAGAAGTAAGAATTCATGGGCTGGCCGTTGGATTGGGTCCCAGTGGCTTAATGGTATACGAGCTCGCCAACCTTGTAACCAGAAGGTCCTGGGTTCGAAAACCTGTGGGTGCATACTGTTGAAGAGTCACAAACTAGGACGAAACAGCTGTCCAGTACTCCCAGTTGGTTTTCCAATGGTTCTCTAACCAATGTCAGCTCATGATGAAATCCTGTAACCAACTAAATCATATTAGCTGACCGGTATGATTCAATTCAAAGAGCTGAATCACTCTTTCTATCTGCCTAGTGTCTGGTTTACAACTTGTTATTATTATTATTACTATTCTTTACTGAATAATATTTAAAAACCATTTCTCACCTAATGACTATATTTCATTCTATCATCATACGAAGTCAAAAGTGCATTAATGTAGATTTTTAAAAGTGCCTCCCCCGACGGGAATTACTAGCTGATATAGGTGCAGGCTGGAAAAGAGTAAGTGGTGACCCAACAAAAACACGCCATCAATCAATCCATCAAATCCTTGACAATTAAACTGAGTCAGGTAGGGAGATGCAGACTTCCGGGTTGGGGCCCGGTCTCGGGACTCCAAGAATCAATGGCTGGAGAAAATAGGTGACATGGCTCAAAATCGTTGTCAATGGCTCACGCAGATGTATTCAGTCTCTGTAATCTTCAGTCTCATATTCCTTTCTACTATTACTCATTCTGTTTCACTCTTATACTTGTCATAACTCTATTGATTCTCTTCACTCATTTTCTTGTCTACCTTTGTGTGCTATTTGGAACGTGGTAACTCGAACTGCTGCACTTGGGTGCCAAGTTCTATGTTGAATCCAGCCAGCCAGCACATTTGAATGTACAACATCAACACTGAAAAATCATATACCAGTGGTAGTAGTATTCATTATGACTACAACGTATACTGAAGCGAACACAAACTTCACCAATGGAATCATATAATAGAAATCAAAATATTAAAGGAATAAATCAAAAGCTTGTTAAAATCCCTAAATGATAAGTTATTCTTTTTAAATACCATAGCATTTTATTCAACGCTTCACTAGACAGTGAATATATATTACCAGTAAAAGAAGCTGTAGAACGCATAGGTCAACAGGAGATTCATACTTGCAATTATCATATTATTGTTTCCTTTAGTTCCTAGAGGAACATAGGGCTTCAGCCGCACATCTCCATTGCGTTCGGTTCTCTGCTAGCGTTTTCACTTGGCTCCATGTCTGCCCACATGCTTTCATCTCCTTTCCGCATAACCTCCTCCATGTCACCCTCGCACTGACGACCAGCTAACTCGCCACTTCCCATTCGGGTTCCACTCGAGTGATGACATGGCGTGTGATGTCACTCACTTGATGGTTTTCTCAGAGTATGGCCAATCCACCTCCATTTCTTCCTGCATATTTGTCGCACAATTGGTTCCTGTTGGGTTGGTTCGCTCATTGCCAGAGATCCCTGTTGCTGATCTTTTGTGGCCAACCATCTGATCTTGAGTAGTATTGAGCGAAGACAGCTGTTGATGAAAGTGTGTAGTTTGTTCGAAGTGCCCTTCGTGACGCGTCAAGTCTCTGATCCGTATATTAAGTAGCACTGACTTCACATTGGAGTTGAAAATCCGGATCTTACTTTTCATGCTGAGTGATGTTGACCTCCACACAGACTTGAGAATAATGAAAGCTTGCCTTGCTTTTCCGAGCCTTGCTTTGATATCCTCGTCAGTTTCGCCTGTAGTTGAAACGATGCTTCCCAAGTCGGTAGGTAAAGGGGGTTGCTTCTTTCAAATTTCTCCCATTTATGCCGACTGTTGTCTGTTGTTGTTGCTGTTGGTGGTGTTGGCCAGGAATCTTCATCACCTCTGTTTTATCTATGTTCACCTAAATTCCTATCTTTGATGCTTCTTATGCCAACTTGTTGCTCTTCACTTGCATATCTTCCAGTTTTGGATATATATATCATCGGCAAGTCCAGATCCTCCAAGTTTTGTGTGGGTCCATTTTATGCTGTTCTGGTTCCTGCCGCTGTCTGTCGCATTATCCAGTCTACAGCAATCAGGAAAATCATTGGAGATAGTAGGCGGCCAGCTTGTCTTACTCCCGTCTTCACTTCGAAGGATTCCGTGAGTTTCCCGTTGTGGATTACTTGGCATGCAGCATTGTCATACAACTGTTGGGCCACAACTGACAGTCACAGTCTAAGAATTCTTGAAATAAGTGAGGCTGAAAAAAACAAGTGACCGCAGCGCCCAGGAGACAACTGCTTGGAGTCAGTCACACATAGTCCATTTGGAGAGGTGTTTCAAGTTGTGTCCGTATGAAGACTTTACCTTCGGCTGCAGACTACCACAAAGTAAGCAAGGATGTATAATTTTGGGGGAAGAACCTTTCTAAACCTGACCACCAGAATGTGGAGGCAGCATAGCTGAACTAATGCTCATCTAAGGGAAACACTCCTATTCACCAACAGTGCGAGTTCGCTCTCATATCCCTGACATAATTTACACGACTTATCATGACAACGTCTTTTAATCTAACCGCTCTCCAGGTAACCTGAAGGAACATTCATTCCACCTAATGTAGCTTGTTGCCGCATTACAACATGAAAGTTTCACCATCACATCAAGGTGGTAGTTATTGGTCGGGACTCTGATCACTATTTTCGTAGCCAACATTTTATGATCCAGGTAACAGGTGCACAAGTACTATTTATTAGTACTAATGGTTTTCACTCAGTATGTTCACTATTGAAAAGTCTTTTTTTGTCCTTCACGTTCCCCAGTGCAACATTGGGGTTCAAGCTAGTGGCTTGAAGTTTCTGTAGCTGTGGTGATTATTTTTACAGGATGGGGTTGCTAGCTTCATGCCAAACCTTTCCTCTTCAGCAGCATTATTTCTGGCTTAGCGAGGTAAAGGAGCGCGTCGGTGGCCGGAGATCGAACCCCGGACCATGTGCATGGTCGGCGAGTGTCCTAACTGCTATGCCACCGACGCACGAAAAGTTTACAGATGGTGAAATAAATGGATTCCGTTCTCTTTGTGTTAGAAAAACATGTTTTTATACAATTCCGAATGACATTATTTCAGTTCAAAAAAATAATAATAATTAAACAGTGATTACACAAACAAAGAGACAGTTAAACACAATGAATGCAGGTACACACAATTTAGACAAATAAAACATAAGGTGTCATATTTCAAATGTGACGGGACACCTAAAGTTGTAAAACATTTCACTATAAACTTTAGATATTCAGAAATAAAATATATGATCTATGCTAAATATGATGTATAGAAGTTGCATGAACTTATAGGCAATTTGAGTAATTTAATACTGCAGATATACACTCCATATTTAATCATGCCAAACATATAACCATTGATAAGAGCATGATTATTTTACAGAGAGGGACATTTGAAAAGTCTTGAAAAATTGTTCATTCATAAGCCGTAAAATAGCTCTATTTTATGTGTAACATTGGCTTAAATACTCGACACTCAGACAATAAGTCCCTGGATTGAATTCCATCCCATCTACTTCAATCTGGGCAGTTAGTCAGGTAAGCATCATCATCTCTCACAAAATGATTGTACCTCAAAGCCTCGTATATGGGATATAATATACCAGGTGACCCAGTCCTAACTCACTTACCTTGTACCAGGCTATGAGCCACACGAATTATGTGAAGGTTGAAGATATATTACTCAGTTGCAAAGGTTAAAATAAGTGCTTAAGGGGGATTCGAACCCTGGGCCTATTGGTTGGAAGTCAAGTATCCACATCTTTGATATAAGAATAGAACATGTGCACTTTGGTAGAGTATAATTCCATTATGGATAAAATTTATTTTGATAAAGTCTCACAGTGTTATACAGTAACATTTACTGATGACGACGTTTCGAGCACAATTTATTACTGCTCATAACCATATCAAGGTATTCACACAAATTTCTAATTCTTATAACCTGATAATCTCACTACCCCTGATCTACTACGATCATAAAAAACGCACTCTATATGGATATTTAGACTTTAATTTCTTTTCTTTTTTTCTTTTTTATTACAGCTTGATGCCACACTGTATTTTCAGTACAAGTATGGCATTTTCAGCATGGATATCGGTAGCCCAAATTTTGCAGGCCGACCATAGATATCGGGTGTGCGTCGGCAGGGGATCGAACCCCGGACCATGTGCATGATCGGCGAGAGTCCTAACCACTGTGCTACCGACGCACTTCATTCGTTACCTGTGAAGCCGTGCTTAGCCAAGTGTCTAACAAATCGAGCAATAACACTAAGTAGTACAACAAAAAACCTTAATGATGAAATGAAACAGATAGAAGAAGCGTTGGTGTTAAATAACTATCCTATAAAATTCATTAGGAAGATCAGAAAAGGTCAAAAGCAAAATAAAAATAACGGTGAAACTAATAATGATAAGGCATCTACTGTCATACCATATAAAGAGGGGACATCTGAGGCCCTAAGTAAGATTCTCAATAAAGCAGGAATCAGGGTGGCATTCAAACCTACAAACTCACTCAGGGACAAGCTCTGTAGGCTAAAAGACCCGGTGAACCCAATTATTATTATTTCCTTTAGTTCCTAGAGGAACATAGGGCTTCAGCCATGCGTCTCCATTGCGTTCGATTCTCTGCTAGAGTTTTCACCTGGCTCCAGGTCTGCCCACATGCTTTCATCTCCTCTTCACATGATCTCCTCCAGGTCACCCTTGGACGACCAACTCGCCGCTTCCCTTTCGGGTTCCACTCGAGGGCTTGTCTAGTGATGTCACTTGCTGGTTTCCTCAGAGTGTGGCCAATCCATCTCCATTTTTTCCTGCCTATTTGTTTCACAATGGGTTCCTGGTTGGTTCGCTCCCAGAGATCTTTGTTGCTGATCCTTTCCGGCCATCTGATCTTGAGTATTGAGCGAAGACATCTGTTAATGAAGGTCTGTAGCTTGTTTGAGGTGCTCTTTGTGACACGCCAAGTCTCTGATCCGTATAGTAGTACTGACTTCACATTGGAGTTGAAAATCCCGATCTTATTTTTGACGCTGAATGATGTTGTCCTCCACACAGACTTCAGAGTAATGAAAGCTTGCCTTGCTTTCCCGATCCTTGCTTTGATATCCTCGTCAGTTCCGCCTGTAGTTGAAACAATGCTTCCCAAGTAGGTGAAGGAGGTAGTTTCTTTCAGGTTTTTTCCATTTATGCTGATTGCTGTCTGTTGTTGTTGGTGTTGGCCAGGGATCTTCATCACCTCCGTTTTCTCTATGTTCACCTGGAGTCCTATCTTTGATGCTTCTTCTGCCAACTTGTTACTTTTCACTTGCATATCTTCCAGTTTGTGGGAAATCAGGCATATATCATCGGCGAAGTCCAGATCCTCCAAGTTCTTTGTGTGAGTCCATTTTATGCCTGTTTCCTCATTGCCCGCTGTTTGTCGCATTATCCAGTCTACTGCAATCAGGAAAATCATTGGCGATAGTAGGCAACCCTGTCTTACTCCTGTCTTCACTTCGAAGGATTCCGTGAGCTTCCCGTTGTGGATTACTTGGCATGCAGCGTTGTCATACAACTGTTGGATGAGTTGAACCCAATTAAAACAAAATAATAATATAATTTACAAAATACCTTGCAATGACTGTGAGTTAAGTCAGCTACATACGTCAAAATAGTAGATCAGGGGTAGTTAGATTGTCAGAATATAAGAATTTAGCCACGGTTAGAATGGTTGACCCCGAGAAGATAAGAAATTCAGAAAAAAAACTCAGCAATTGCAATGCATGCATTAACACACAACCACACAATAGGGTGGGTGGGAGAGGGTTTAAATTCTACAATGTATTATAGGTAGGTGGAGAAAGAGGTTAGTTTTTTTTATTACAGCTTGATTCCACACCGTATTTTTGGTAGAAGTATGGAATTTTCAGAATGTGATATCGGTAACCCAAATTTCGCAGGCCGACGATTGATATCAAGTGTGCGTCGGCAGGGGATCGAACCCCGGACCATGTGCATGGTCGACGAGAGTCCTAACCACTGTGCCACCGACGCACATAGAATCTACACCCAACACATGCAATAAGAATAACTCATCATTAATACCAGAGATATGGAAAATACTACTACCAATCAAATCAAGCGATGAAAAATGATGGAATTATATAAACGAAGTTAGAAAGTTGTGTGTGTCTTGATATGATTATGGCCGGCAATAAATTGTGCTCGAAATGCGATCATCAGTAAATATTACTGTATAACAAACACTGTGAGACTTTATCAAAATAAATTTTACCTATAATGGAATAATCCACATCTCTATATTACTTTTATTCGGTAAACAAGGAGAATAAATTTAACCTTCTGACAATTGAGGAAACTCTAGTGTACACAGTGGTTGTTGTTGTAGTACTAATATAGATTATAATATAAAAGTACATTCAATTCATTTTTTAGCGTATTTATGATGCTACATACAGTCGAGTACATATAGAATCATAGTAATATATATAGAAAAATGTATATAAACGCAAATAAATCCAACTCGATTATCTGTAAACATATAAACATCATAAAAGTATGACCTCTAGCCAAATAGAACAACAATATATATATGACAGCTGTAAGAACAACAATTGTTTTCAATTATCATAAATAACAGAGAGAACACAACAAAATATCATCTTCTTTAGGCAGTATCGCTGCTAAAGGCGTGACTAACTGACTAACTTACTACTACTTGTTTGGAAGCTTCTATACAAAAAGAAGATGATATAATCCATATTGATGGGGACGGGGAGCGGGGGACGGGTGACCATACGTTTATTTTTCATTTTAAACTATTTGATTCATTTCATGATGACATGACTTTAAAAAACCTTATGTTATGTTGTAGAATACAACATAACCCTACGCGTATTATACAAAAAAAAAACACGTCATTCTATCACTGGTTGATTTTATAATAGTAATGCGTCTGTCTACCACGCGTTCACATCACATTGGTGACTTCTTATTTGTACAAACAGCCGATTATATGGATTAAGTGTAATTAAATACACAACAGGCATCGGTGGTTCGATTCCCAGACGATGTGTTCCTAAATCTCGCTTAGTCAGCAGCAAGCCGCGTAAAGAAGGGAGGTTGGGCGTGAGGCTAGCAACCCCATCTCGTAAAAACAGATGCCTCTACTGCTGCTGCTGCGATACTTCAGAGATTATACAACAAAAAGTGAGTTTATTTCAAAATGTGACAGAATTTTTACTTGATTATGTAGCGCATATTTGGAGTTGCTCATTAAATCACCTTGCTTATCTGCTAAATGAAGCCGATGAAATGAAATTGACACTCCCTTAAAGATTCAAACACGTGTCATGTAGTGCTACAGTTAACAGTACTGCCATTGAGTAGTTATTCAAGTCGCAAATTTCTGGAATACTATAATTGGCCACAGGTGACCAAAACATTTTATCTATAAGTGCTGATCAACTTTTTACAGTTGACCTTGTAATGTGATCAACAAGCTAAGAGACTTAACGTGATTTAGGGTAAGTAAATAGACATTGTTAATTTTGATACTCAACAGTCAAGTGAATGTTTGTGTACTTGAAAGAGTAAGTCACACTTATTGAAAATACTACATGGCTGTCTAAAATTCGATATGTTTATTGATAAAATTGACTGTGAGTCATCCAACTGTAGCCACTGGTTTTTTTTATTATAGTGATATGGCTTATGTGTTATATAATGACTCATTCGTAAAATGTTGATCGGAATTTCCGCTCCCTAAATTTTTTTACAATACCAGGTCAATTGAAGAAAGAGGCTGCCAAAAACAGTTACTAGTGATTGCATACAGATGTGGTATCAACAGTAAGGTGTCTGTGAAGAATAACAAACACTGATCATAGATGTCTACGATCTCTTTCTCACGTTAGGTGGTATAATAAGGTAAGTAATGTTGACGTTAGGCGTAGAGTGTTGGGCAAAGAGGGAAAATCAATCGAAGAGGCTATAAAGTTACATAGATTGAGATGGTTAGGTCACGTGCTGCGCATGCTTAACCATCGCCTCCCCCGACGGGCATTACTAGCTGATATAGGTAGGTGCAGGTTGGAAAAGAGTAAGTGGTGGCCAAACAAAAACATGGCATCAATCAATCCATGAAATCCCCTTGACAGTTAAACTGAGTCAAGTCAGGTAGGGAGATGCAGACTTCCGGGTTGGGGCCCACCCTCGGGACTCTAAGAATCAATGGCTGGAAGACACTAGGTGACATGGCTCAAAATCGTTGTCAATGGCTTACGCAGATGTATTCAGTCTCTGTAATCTTCAGTCTCATATTCCTTTCTACCATTACTCATTGTGTTTCACTCTTATACTTGTCAAAACTCTATTGATTCTCTTCACTCATCTTCTTGTCTACTACCTTTGTGTGGTATTTGGAACGTGGCAACTCGAAGTGCTGCACTTCGGTGTCAAGTTCTATGTTGAATCCAGACAGACAGACAGAACAAACACTTTTAGTGATGATAACTTTTGATTCTTGAGGGGAGTTGTTACACAAGATGAATCCTAAGATTAGCATATGATTGACCAACTCAGAGAATCTCCGTAAGAGAAAGAGACAAGAGTTTCTAAACCTGTAATCAAAAACCAGATCAAATCTATATTAAATGCCAGTAAAAGTGACGGTGAACAAGTAATCTTAACAGGCTTAGAAGGCGACACGCACTAGAAGACGATCGATTATAATTCCTTCTTCATCAGAAGCAATAACTGAGGTAACGGGAGTTGACAACGTTGTTACTCATTCAAAATCGATAATTAGTGCTGAATACTTAACCTGGCCTAGTTTACTAGCCATTCCTAATCCCGGAGAAAGAGGTAAGGTTGGGGCGTGGGGCTAGCGATCCTACTCCGGTATAGTAAATTCAAAGATTACAAAGTTGAACAGAGGTGATTTTGAAATACTGATGTGATTAGATAATACACAAACAGCATCAGCCAAAATAAGTATTGAAAATATAGTTGATATTTGGAGATAACTGAAAGACATTTACTTTACTAGCATGTCATGCAGCTGTACAGTGGACAACAGAGGTCGACATCCAAGTAAATGTATGACAGTAAACCAATCAGTCAATCAACAACCAGTCATGAATGCTAAACATAAGCAGAAAGTTGATGCTGAGAAATCAAGACCTCAAAAAAAGTACGAAAATGGAAGCGGTTAGTGGACAGAAATCAGGTGTACTATTGAGGCCAGAGATACACTACTGGAAAGTGGACGAATGGGGTGGAAAATGCTTCGAATAAGTTTTCAACAGTAGACACACACTCCAGTTTATGACATTAGAAAAGTGATAAAAATAAATGATTGGTTGGAGGATTTCATCATGAGCTGACATAGGTTAGAGAACCATTGGAATACCAACTGGGAGTACTGGACAGCTGTTTCGTTAGCCTAGTTTGGGACTGACTCTTCAACAGTACGCACCCACCACCATGGTTCGAACCCAGAACCTTCTGGTTACAAGGCTAGCGAGCTCGTAGACCATTGAGCAGCTGGTACTGTCTGTCTCTCTGTCTGGATTCAACATAGAACTTGTCACCCAAGTGCAGCAGTTCGAGTTGCCACGTTCCAAATACCACACAAAGTAAGGTAGACAAGAAGATGAGTGAAGAGAATCAATAGAGTTTTGACAAGTATAAGAGTGAAACACAATGAGTAATGGTAGAAAGGAATATGAGACTGAAGATTACAGAAACTGAATACATCTGCGTAAGCCATTGACAACGATTTTGAGCCATGTCACCTATTGTCTGTCTCCAGCCATTGATTCTTAGAGTCCCGAGGGCGGGCCCCAACCCGGAAATTTGCATCTCCCTACCTGACTCATTTTAACTGTCAAGGAAGGATTTCATGGATTGATTGATGCCATGTTTTTGTTTGGCCACCACTTACTCTTTTCCAACCTGCACCTACCTATATCAGCTAGTAATGCCCGTCGGGGGAGGCGATGGTTAGGCATGCGCAGCACGTCACCTAGCCATCTCAATCTATGTAACTTAATAGCCTCTTCGATTGATTTTTCCCTCTTTGCAACTGGTACCAAATCCAATGGCCAGCCCATGAATTCTAACTTCTACCGATTCACGACATAGCACGACCACTTCGCAATATCTTGTTCGAAGAGTAACTATCCTCACTTTCGACGTTCTGTACCCTACTGGTCACGGCTTCCCAAGCCAATACTTGAAAAATAAGAATCAAAAAAGTTATATAAACATACGACAGACTGGAGAGATACTGAGATTGGTTAATAACACACTCAACCCATTAGATGAAAGCGGAGAAGGCAGTAGAAAAATATGTCTAGTATGAGGAAGAAGTCAAATATTCTATGAAAATAAAACTTTTTAACGTAAGGTTATCTGTTCAATGTATTCAAACATAAAAATACTGTTCTTGTTCCCTTCAACAACAACAATAACACCATGTCGACTAAACGGCGAAAGTCTGTGTAAGATGAAAACGACTGACCATCAATCAGCAAGAAGCCTCGGTCGGTTTTCGACATAGAACTTTGCACATATGTGCAGCAGTTCAAGTCGCCACACTCCATGTAGCACACAAAGCAAGAGAAGAAAGTAGGAGAAATGCATATTAGAGACAGTAAACAGAGGTGTGACACAAAGGAATAGTAATAACGAAGAACAAAACAGTTTAATTGGAAATCATAAGTCACAAGGAGTGGATGAATCTAAACCAGCCACTGAGAACGATTTTGAGCCATGTCACCAATTGTTTCCAGCCATTGGTTTTCATTGTCCTGAGGACCCCAACCAGGAAGTCTACAACTTCCTACGTGGCTGGCTTAGACTAACTGTTGTACATTTCATTGACTGGTGCCATGTTTTCGTTTGACCGCCGCGAGCTCTTTTCCAGCCTGATCCATCCTATATCAGCTAACATTGCCCATTGTCGAGGAAGGCGATGACTAGGCCAGTATACGTAACACATGTCCCAACCATCTCAGTCAATGTAATTTCACAGCCTAGTCGACTGATTTCCCCTCCCACCTACCTAGCACTCGACGCCTAACCTCAATATTGCTCACCTTATTATACCACTTCACACGGGAGATAGAACGCAGACACCTATGATCAAAGACAGCTAATATTTTCATGTCTTCCGCTCTCAATGGCCAGGTCTCACAGTTAGCTATAAAGGAGGACGGAGCGGACTGATCACCAGTACACACGCCCTTTGGTCGATAGTCGGATATCACGTCTACGCCAGAGACGGCGTAAACTGGCATATGCGAAACTAGCCCTCTGTATTCGTGCTGAGATTTCGTCGGAGATCAACCCGTTGGCACTGGCTGATGGTACTTCCCAAGTAAGTGAAGCGGTCAACGTGCTCTACCACTTCACTTCCTATTTCTAATCTAGGAGTCGGTGAAGTCCAATCCTGCAGCATCATCTTACATTTTACAGGGTCGAATCGCATGCCAAACATACGAAGATTGTTGCTCAAGGTGTTCGGCAGACTTTGCAAGAAGCCTAACACCACTGAGAAATTTGAAATGGAGAAGAGAATTTCTTCAATTAACAAAAAACATATAACCAACCTCATTACTGACACATTTTATTCAGATTTCACTATATTGTAATAATAATAATAATAATAACAATGAATTTATTTGTATGAAATTAGCAAGAACGAGATGCCAGAAAGAAAGAAGAACTACTAACGGTGATGATGATGATAATAATAATTCACACCAGCATGCATTTATATTCATTTTAAACTGTGTATGCCTTCAGTATGATATAATGTGTAAACTAGCGCATATATATATGCATGCATATGCATGCTTAGTTGTATAAGGGTCACAACTGACTAATTACATGTGAATATGAAAGATGAAAGCTATTCATTACAGTAATATATATATATACATGCATAGACGGCGTCTGACATGAATACTAAAATATAATAATACAGAAGCATAGAAATATTTCTATTTTAGTATACTAGGTGTATACCATATTTATCTATCTATCTATATATGGACTTTCACTAATCAACACAATCTCTTTCCGTAATCATAGCAATTATATAATACTATTTTTTGTGTAAAAATTACTATTACTATCACGATTCAACCTGAATCTGTTCGATAGTATCATGCATGCATGGTAAAGCATTTTCGACAACAACAACAACAACAGCGAAAAATACCAGTATTAATAATAATAGTAATACTAATAATACAGGTTATTAAGGTATGATTGTTGTTTTAGGGTCACTAGTGTAATTTGACGAATGAATATGGTCATACCTGGTTAATCCAAACACATACATACGCACACACACACACACAAAGACACTTTCAAGCATCCACATACAAGCAAGCGTGTAAAGTGATGTAACAAATAGCTGCTAAGTGTATTAGAAGTGGAAAATAATAAAAAAAAAAAAATACACAACTGTATACTATACTATGTGAAATCTGTACACATTTCACTTCGTTACTGAGATTACTACTAGTAGTTAATAAATCCTATAGGCTGTTGTGATTAATAATCGACTACATTCTGTAAGTTATTGCTATTACAAGAATATTTATGCTAATAAAACAGAGTTTCATACATTTATTCCCCTTAATGAATTTGAAAAAAGCAACAACTACAGTTTTATCAGAATAAAATGGTACCATATTTTATTTCGTCGCCTTCTCGTCATCTGCTTACAGGGCAAAGGCATTATTAAGTGTATCTACAAAAAAAACGAGCACTGGTCAAGACTATGTACTATAGAGCGAAAAGAATATGCTCTACAGAGAAACTAGAGGAAGAATTTGAGTTTCTTGAAAAGACATTGAAGAGCAATGGGTTCATCAACAAGTATGGAAGACCTCAAGTCAAAAATGAAAAACAAATCACAGTAAGAAAAAAGCCAATCTACTTTGAGCTTGATTATAAAGGCGAAAACATTTCAACGATGATCAACAGAAGGCTCAGTAAATCACTAGCCATAGCCTATGCTGCAGCTAAGCTCGTTCCCGTCTATCGAATAACTTGCTCTTTGATGCAATCAAAAATCGATAGATATCCTTCTCATGTTAACTCCAACTGTATAAACAAATTTACATGTATCAGTTACATTAGAAGAACAGAAAGAAGAGCATATCTACGATTTTCTGAACATGTACCAAAAAGCTTACGTCTAAAGGGAACAAATGCTTTAAACAGTGCCATCGCCAGACATCTTCTTGACACGGGTCATGAGGTGGACGTTGAAAAGTCGTTCAAAATTATCAGTAAGCAAAAGAGGTCAGTTCTCCTTAAGTTTGCTGAAGCCATTTCCATCAAGCGCCTACAACCTGATTTGTGCGTTCAGAAAGAAGCGGTTGTCAGTCTTTCTTTGCCCTGGTAACCGGATATTTTTCATCCTAAAGCGAGATACTGAAAAGTTTTCATTGTGCATGATTATTATTGTTCGGAATTGTGTTTAATATTGCATATATATATATATATATATATATATATATATATATATATTATTAGTGTATGTGCATATTGATCGATTGATTTTTGTTTAAAATGAACTCTGTGCAAGTATGTCAAATTGTTTTTGTAGATACATTTAATAATGGCTTTGCCCTGTAAGCAGCTGACAAGAAGGCGACGAAATAAAATATGGTACCATTTTATTCTGATAAAACTGTAGTTGTTACTTTGTTCAAAAACAGAGTTTATAAGGAAAATTATTGTACCTAAGCAGTTCCGTTTCAAGTACAAACACAAGCGGCATAGATGAAGATGTCAAAGGCAGTTATTAATCTTCACTGAAACCAATTTCAATAAGACTACAATAGACTTTTGTCAGTAGCTACGTTCACCCCATACTGAAGATCAGATATCCAAAAAGGATAAGCAGCAAGTGAACCAACAAAGAAGCTATCGCTTAATAGATATGCAGAAGGACATGGAGATGGATTGGACATAGGCTACGGAAACCACTGAGTGGCAGCACGCTCCAGGTCCCTGAGTGGTTCCCGAGTGGGAAACGATGAGTTGGGGCGTCCAAGAGTCACAAGGATGAGGTCGTCTCAGGAAGAGATGAAAGCTTATGGGAGATAGTGGAGCCAGCTAAAAAAGAACTGCAGAGAACAGAGTGGAATGGATATGTACTGCTAGAAGTTCTATGTTCCACTCGGAACCTAACTGGAATAAGAATAATATAAAAAATTGTGCGTCCACCGCTAGCATAAAAAAAATAAGACGAAGTCCCAGTGGCTACACCTATCTGCATAACAAGCATAATGAAGACAAGACGGCAGATTTTAAAATAAAATTAATATCTTACGACCAAAAGTTGAATAATATTTTAGGATAGAGGAAATAGCAAATTACGAAACTTGATATTACAACTACAATGAGAACACGGTGTATGAATGGAAAGTGGAGAATAAGATGTTGGCTGTCTTTGACCATAGGTGTTTGTCATCTATCTCCCATGTTATGGCGAATAACATTGACACTGGGTGTGATTTTAGGAAGGAAGGCAAAATCAATCTTTGCATTTATGTGTGTCTTATGAAGTGTGTCAACCTGGACTGTACTTTTGTGCAAAGTTCTAACGTTAAAAACTCATTCTGTCAGTGATGAATGCATTTAGATGCCTAACAGTGAAATTCAGAAACATACAGCTAAGATATTACAACTATCAATTTCGTGATGTTCACACACTACGCCTCCCCTCAGAGTGTCAAGCATATGATGATTCAGACTAAGTACCACATCTTTGTTAATCCGCGGTTTAGGTATCTTCAAAACAAATCCTACTTTAAAGTAGACGGTGGAAAGGTATTCTTTACACATGACCTGTCTGCCCTCATGTAACAAAAATTTATAGTTTCATTCATATAAATCACCTAAATAACAATAATAATGACCAGTAGGGTGCAGAAGGTCCGGTGTGAGGACAAATACTTGCCGAAAACATTGGCTAGCGGTTGCGCTATATCATGAATTGGCATGAATTGGATCGGGTCCCAGTGGCTTAATGGTCTACGAACTCGCCTTGTAACCAGAAGGTCCTGGGTTCGAACCCTGGTGGTGAGTGTGTACTGATGAAGAGTCCCAAACTAGGCTAACGAAACAGCCGTCCAGTACTCCCAGGTTTTCCAATGGTTCTCTAACCAATGTCAGCTCATGAAGAAATCCTGTAACCAATAATGACCAAGTTCAACAAATACAAGACAAACATGTAGTATGAAAAACAACTACTTCTTTGTACCGCAGAAGCCCTCGCCATATGCCTCAATAAACCGGAGATGTTGTCTCCTTTAATTCTGTTTTTTTATCCCCTTCATTTCCCGTTTTTTTCAGTTTTTAAAATATTAATATTCTTTCAACTTCTTCCCATGCTCATCTCATTCACACCTGTAGTTGTCAAAAACCTATTTTCTAATCTTTTATAGTTTTGTTTCCAAGCCCCCTGTAATGTATATTCACACCCTTAAACTTTCATATCAAGTTAAAATTATTATGACCCTTAATCTCCTTTGTTACCAATTGGAATTAAACAAATAATAATTGTATCTATGTAAACTTATGCATATAAATGCAATGTGCGTCAGTGGCATATCGGTTAGGACGCTCGCCGACCATGTACATGGTCCGGGGTTAGATCCCCTTCCGACACACACCCGATATCAATGGTCGGCCTGCTAAATTTGGGCTACCGATATCACAAGCTGAAAATTACATACTTGTATCAAAAATACTATGCGGAGTCAAGTTATAATAAAATAAAATAAAAATAAATTGTACAGATTTTGAGAATGAAATCGCCGAAAAGATATCTTTGCTGAACTTCTTGTTCTTTTCATATCTATAAAACTTTACTTTTTGCTAAGTGAAAGTAAAATAAAGCTTGAATCTTCAACTGTATTTGTACTGGAAGGTAGTGTGAAGCAGCTGAATTATACACTAACAGTTTTTTGTAATACTACGTCAAAAATTTACTGCCGCATTTTGATGTGGTTGTGTTGTCTGAGATGGATGGTTTATTTGTGAAGCTTTTATTGCCCTACTTGGCAAAATCTTCAGCGCATACTTCAATTTGAAGTGAGCTTATTAGTCATCTCTCCTGGTGACCTTAAACGTGATTGGTTGTTTTTGTGTGTTTTCACACCCTCTAGGCTACTTGTATTGGTACTGATTGATTCATTGACCTGAACTTTGACCCTTTGTGTGTGAGATTTCCTTCTTATCGAATGGTAAATTTTGTCTATTTCAATGTGTCTATTGATTGACGATTCACTGGAATATCAGGCTTCTAAAAATTCTCTAGCATTCTTGGTGTTTCCTCTGTTTAATATTTGAACGTTGTCCCAGTCGAACTGATGTTCGTGGTTGTCTGTATGTGGTGATACGAGGGAGTGGATGTCATGTCTTTTGACGGCTAGTTTATGATCATGGATACGAAGACGAAGAGGACGTCCACTTTGGCCAATGTAGTGTTTTTCACAGTTGTTACAATTTATTTTGTAGATGATGCTGGTTTTATCTTCTTTCGTTGTTGAGTCTTTTGGTTGACATAGAACTGAGTGAAGTGATTTTGTCGGTTTGTGTGCGACGTCAATTCCTAAAGGTTTGAAGAGTCTTGCAATGATTTCTGAGATGTCTTTTATATCTGGTAGGACGATTTTCTTTGTGCTTTTCTTGGGGGCCTTTGATCTGGTAGGTTGGCTTGAGAGTAAATGTCTTTTTATGAAGTTCCGTGGATATCCATCCTTTTGGAAGACATCCATGAGATAGCTTTCTTCAATTTTCCTTAAGGTGGGAATGCTGCAATGAGTCCTGGTCCTCTTGAATAGTGTTCGTATACAACTCATTTTGTTTATTATTGGATTGTTGTTGTTGTAATTGAGTGTTTGATCTGTGTGAGTTGATTTTCTATAAACTTGTGTTTCGAATTTTCCTGTGGTTGTTCGCTTGACTAAGACGCCAAAAAATGGGATTTTGTTCTTAGATTATTCTTCTCTTAGGAATTTGATATCGTTGAAAACGCTGTTAATTAAGTTGTGAGTTTTGTCTAAATCGTTTCTTTTGATTATTACAAATGTGTCATCTACGTAACGTATCCAATTTTGGGTTTTATTTTTGGTAGGCTTAGACACATCGACATAGTCGAAATTCGCCAATCAATAAGAAAGAAATCTCACACACACAAAGGGTCAAACTTCAGGTCAAGGGAACAATCAGCACCAACGCCAATACAAGTAGCCTAGAGGGTGTGAAACACACAAAAACAATCAATCACATTCAAGGTCACCCACCAGGAGAGATGACTAATAAACTCGTGGAGAAATCGGAAAGCTCACTTCAATTCTAAGTATGCGCTGTAGATGTTGCCTAGTAGGGCAATAAAAGCTTCGCAAATCAACTATCCAGCTCAGAGAACACAGCCGCATCAAAATCATCCACCTGAGCTACAAATCTTCTCCATCTTACCGCAGTATGGATCTCATATTTATTGTAGACAATTTTAACTTCGTAACCCAGAATCCAGTTAACCACTTCACAACAAATGCAATTTCCGCAATTTGTTGATACGGTTCTTTGCTTCAGTTACACAATTTTTTAAATAATTTTGATTAGTTTCCCAGTTGTTATGCTGCGAAAATTTAGTCGAGTAAATGCTCCTCTTTTGTTTCTCCTTAATGGACAGTTTCTAGGTGGGTTTTTTTTTAAAAAAATTAACATATCCATTTTTATTCAGGAATATATTTGTTTCATTTAATATTTATTGTTGAACAAAATATTTCTCTTTCTCCCTTTCCACTACTTATTGTAGGTATGGTGCAATTTTCCAGATGTTCGGGACAGGTGTTGAATAATCCTCCTATATATTCAATTGATTCGATAAGCAAAGCTCCATGTACTAATCCCCCCTCTCTCTCTCTCTTTCTGTCCTCGTCCCGCTATATTAGATTTTAGAACCATTACTTGTATTGTCGTGTGTAAAATTACATGAAAGCCTATAGAAGAGCTTTTTTTCTACAAAAAGAGGAAATCTAATATATCCATAGTACTGCCAAACGAACAGAGAACCTCTTAAACGGCACAAGATTCTTAAAAAGGCATGGATAAAAGTTGTACAACATTCAAACCCAAGACTCGCTTCGAAGTAAATTATTATATCCACTAAAGAGTTCTTTGGAATCTATGAAACAAAATAATTTAGTTTGCCTAATATTATGCAATGATTGTTGGTCCAAACACACACAGGTAGTCAATTACACTAGTGGAGCTCAAAAACTTAGATAATATATGTAGACTAGTAGACCATAGTAAGATAACATATCTAGAAAAAAGCTCAGCAGTAGCACTTAATGCGGTTACATACAACCATACAATAGGATAGGATTAGGTGCATAAATGGGAGGAACCTGAAAGAAACAACCTCCTTCACCACCACCTACCTACCTGGGAAGCATCGTTTCAACTACAGGCGGACAGAACTGACGAGGATATCAAAGCAAGAATCGGAAAAGCAAGACAAGCTTTCACTACTCTCAAGTCTGTGTGGAGGTCAACAGCACTCAGCATCAAAAATAAGGTCCAGATTTTCAACTCCAATGTGAGGTCAGTCAGTGCTACTCACTATACGGATCAGAGAATTGCACTGCGTGTCATAAAGAGCATCTCAAACAAACTACAGACCTTCATTAACAGCTGCCTTCGCTCAATACTACTCAATATCAGATGGCCGACCGGAAAAGATCAGCAACAGAGATCTCTGTCAATGAGCGAACCAACCCAGCAGGAACCGATTGTGAAACAAATATGCAGGAAGAAATGAAGATGGATTGGCTGGCCATACTCTGAGGAAACCATCAAGTGACATCACTAGACAAGCCATTGCTCGAGTGGAACCCGACTGAAAGGGAAGCGGCGAGTTGGTCGTCAGTGCAAGGGTGAGGAGCTGAAACCGTGTGGGCAGAGCCAGGTGAAGACTCTAGCAGAGAACCGAACGCAATGGAGACGCTCGGCTGAAGCCCTATGTTCCTCTAGGAATTAAAGGAAATAATAATAATAAGGTGCTAGTCTTAAAATCGAATACAGCACGGTGGGGAGAGAGAGAGAGACAGAGATTATTAACTGAAGCTTTGTTTATCAAATCAACTGGGAATACATGCAACAGGGATGATTTTACACACGTGTCCCGAACATCTGGAAAATCCTGTTACACTAACTACAAAATAGAGAATTAAAAGGGGAACTATAAAAATCAAGTTTTAAAGTAGAAATATGATAATGATTAGATATCATTCAGTAAATTTAATACTATTTCATTGTGTGGTCTAGCATCTAGAGAACCATTGAACACCAGGGAGTACTAGACAGCTGTTTCATTCTAGTTTTGGGAATCATCGGCAGTACGCATCCACTGGGGTTCAAACCCAGGACCAGTACTCCCTGGTTTTCAATAATTCCCTGACTGATATCAATCCGTGATCAACTCGTAAAATTAAAACTAATCCTTACAAACCAACTATAGAAAATTAGTCTGATGCTCGATAGTGACTTGCTACAGGACGGAGTTTCCTGGAGTTCTAGCGAGAAGTCGTGAGCAGTGACGTCCATCCTGTCGGGAGTTAGGATGGATATCCCACCATGATGACATCAGTTGGTGGTCGCACTAAAATCACGAATTGGTAGAAGTTAGAATCCATGGGCTATCCATTGAATGGGTCCCAGCGGCTGAATGGTACACGAGCTTGCTTTGTAACCTGAAGGTCCTAGGTTTGAACCCCAGTGGATGCGTACTGCCGAGGATTCCCAAAACTAGAATGAAACAGCTGCCCAGTACTCCAGTGCTGGTTTTCAATGGTTCTCTAACTGATATCAATCCGTGGTTAAACTCGATGAAATTATATATGACTACAGTATCGAAGTTTCACACATTTAGTGTTTCATGTAACTTTATTAAAGAAAAAGGTTTAATCGAAAGACAACTGTGTTGTTAAATGCTTATAGGCATTTCAATCGGTCCATAATGCTGTTTAATTTAGAGAGGATAGTGAACAATATCGAGTCAAAGAATGATGGAAAAGGCGATGAAAAAAAGCTAGAGGTAAAGGAAGGAAATATGAAGTAAAATATAACACTTGAAATTATTCCTTTTTTTTACAAACGAGGCTTTCAAATACATTTACCGCATACCAACTAATCTTTACTTTATAGGTAGAACCAACAGAATGTTCCAATGTGTTGTCGGAAAGAACATGTTCCAAAATGGCTACTAAATCATATAGAAAATCCCAATGCGAGTAATCTGAATAGAAATCCAGCATCATCATCCATTGCAAAACACTTATTAATGTCAGGTCACAAAATCAATATTAATTAATGACTGTTTCACAATTATTTCATCACATAACTCTAATTCAAGGTTGGTTATTGAAGGTGATGGAAACACTTTGGGGGATTAATCACATACAGCCTAAACTGTATGTACAAAAAACACTAGACTTCAATCTTCGCCTACCATGGACTACATGACCTTTTGAATATGATTGGTCATTAGTATGTACTTTTGTGTTTTTTATTTAACTGAGTAATTGTCATTGTAAGAAACTATGAAATGATATCATCTCGCGAAATTTGTCTTCTTAATGCCTTATTCAAATTTACTCTAAGAGTTAGTCTAATACATATTGTTGAGGCTGGTAGGATCTACATTAACCTAACCTATGTATCCAAAAGAAGTTGGTTCAGATACTGTTCTTATCTTGGCCATCAAGGTTTTAATGATTATCAATTTTGAACAAAGCAAGAACAACAACTGTACCAGGATAATATGAGCTCATCTTTTATTATTTCGAGGATTCTTCTCAACTGGTTACAACCTGAACGATGAAAAATATGAATTACATTACATTAAAGATTTGAACATACTTTTCCACGATCACAAGGAGTAATTGGCAGGAAGTAAAAGTAACATTAGTCCGGGATGATTTAACTGATTAAGAGTTACAAACACTGACTATTTATAGAATAATTCAAATGAACTGTGATCAATATTTGACAGTTTATAAATATTTATAGAATAATTAGGCAATTTGGTTTGGAAACAAAAAACAAGCTGTTGTATATTTTGTTGTCACCAGGGCAGTGCAAGATTCACCACTGTCTCTTTCTGCGTACATAGATAGCAACTTGCTACGCTTTGCTGAAGCAATGGCTATCAGACGACTTAAACCAAATCTATGTACGCAGAAAGAGACAGTGGTGAATCTTGCACTGCCCTGGTGACAACAAAATATACAACAGCTTGTTTTTTGTTTCCAAACCAAATTGCCTAATTATTCTATAAATATTTATAAACTGTCAAATATTGATCACAGTTCATTTGAATTATTCTATAAATAGTCAGTGTTTGTAACTCTTAATCAGTTAAATCATCCCGGACTAATGTTACTTTTACTTCCTGCCAATTACTCCTTGTGATCGTGGAAAAGTATGTTCAAATCTTTAATGTAATGTAATTCATATTTTTCATCGTTCAGGTTGTAACCAGTTGAGAAGAATCCTCGAAATAATAAAAGATGAGCTCATATTATCCTGGTACAGTTGTTGTTCTTGCTTTGTTCAAGATTATCAATTTGTTGTGGAAATTTCCTTAACTTCATTTGCTATTCTATTTACTATTATTTAAAAAATTGCAGAGCCAGAAAAGAAAATTATCGAAAAGGATATTCTTTGTTCAATTTTTGTTTGTTTTTTTCTAAAATATCAAATATAGATTTCACACCTATTCTCTAACTAGGTAGCATAGAGTTATATACAAAATTTAGACCAACATTCAGATTTTTTGTACTATGTCAAAACAAGAGTAATACATCTTTACAGATTTGAGTATTCTACAGTTGAAATTGACAAGTCGTGAGTTTATTTGTGACCAACCACGCTCTGCTACCAGCCTCCAAAGCCTCACGATGGTCGGGGGTGGGTGCCTTGCGCTGCGGGTTGGCCACCCCTCCGCACACCTCTTGAAATGCCCCCATATGACCGGGCGTCTTACATAGCCTCTCCTGAAGAAGTCCCACTCACTGCCTTCACGTGGCGGAGGTGTTTTTCACCAAAGTGAGAGGGCGAAAGCGGATGCCCGGGGCTCTTCACCGGGTTGACTGTCCATTGGATGACAGTCTAGGGGAGATGGCTAAACCCTGATTCCGAACCTCCAACGACTGGCGTATGAAGCTCACTGGAGCTCACTGGCAGACGTATAGACAAAGGGCTTGTTGGATGTCCTGGATGTCTGGCCCCATTCAGAATGGCGGATGAACCGAACTCCTGTCACCGGCTGCCAATGGATAGTGGACTCCCTACTCCACTCCTACTGCCTTGTAGGTCACACTTGGTTGTGTAAAGGCTAGAGCTGCACTCTCAAACAAAAGGCCGAGCGATTCTGGGGACATCATTCGTACCAAATTCCCATGAAACCTCATGAACTCTCTTACCCTGTCGCAAAACCTTGCATCAGATCGCCCCGCCTGGGCAGCGATGATTCGAGATGTTCATGAAGCCGGCTCATCCTCCCGTAGGAGATAGCCGAAGTAAAGTAAAGTAAGTAACAGAATAGTCTGATTGACTAAGTGAGTGAGTTTCAACAGAGAACTTTGCACAGAACTCCAGTAATTCAAGTTGACACACTCCGCATACAGCAAACAAAGGTAGAGAAAAGAAAGAATGAACATATTTGCAGGATAATACGACGAGCTCATTTTATTTCGTGGATTCTCTTCAACTGCATACATCCTAAACAAAATCAAATTATAAGTTACAAAATGGTGTCTGAACATACTTTTTCACAGTGACTTCAAGTTATAGATTAGTCAGGCTTTCAAAATAATCAATACACAAAGAAAAGCATAGTTACTTCGGTTCACAGAAGCCACCAAACATCGAAAGATTTCGATCCAACCTATGCATACAGAAAGATAGTATGACTACTAATCGCTCACTATCCTGGTAACCACAATTGTTTTGTTTGTGTGCTTTTGTGTTGTGTTTTGTTCTGTTGCATAACATTCCATTTAATTTTGATTTTCACTCAGTGAGTTGAACTCACCCTTCTGAACTCTCCACCATAATATATGTATAAATTAACTCTGTTATTCTATCTTGTATTTTGTCTCTAGTCCATCCTTGTATCCAAGAGAAATCTAAATTCCATCTCTTTGTCTAATTACTGTGTATAAATAGTTACTCTTTTAACACTAAGTAATTGTCTACTTACATCATCTTTGAAACTATGTTGCGTATACTTTGTATCTATGACTTTAAGTCATTGTAAAAAGTATTTTCAGGAATTTCGTTTAGGATGTACACAGTTGAAGAGAATCCACGAAATAAAACGAGCTCGTATTATCCTGCAAATATGTTCGTCCGTTCTTTCCTTATTCAAACAAATAAAGGGAACCAGTTGTATGAAGGTAGAGAAAAGAGACAGAACAGCTTCAAAAGAACCGTAACGAGCACAAATGGACAAGAAAAAGAAAAATAACATGGAAAGCAAATTAAGATTTAATAGATATGGGCGATAACAAAGACTGAGGTTATCGGCGCTATTGAAAAGGATTTTGAGTCATATCACCGACAGCCTGAAGCCAATAGTTGCTGGCATCCAATAATGGCAATTAGCTAGAAAGGAGTTGAAGAGATTTCCGTCTAAGATCTTCAAGCGTCTGTCTGTCTGTCTGTTTTCGACATAGAACTTTGCACATATGTGCGCCAGTTCAAGTCGCCACACTCCCACCTTGTAGCACACAAAGCAAGAGGAGAAAGTAGGAGAAATGCATAATATAGTCAGTAAACAGAGGTGTGAGACAAAGGAATAGTAATAACGGAGAACAAAACAGTTTAATTGGAAATCATGAGTCACAAGGAGTGGATGCATCTACACCAGCCATTGAGAACGATTTTGAGCCATGTCACCAATTGTTTCCAGCCTTCATTGGTTTTTACCGTCTCGAGGACCCCAACCAGTCAGGAAGTCTACACCTTCCTACGTGGCTAAGACTAACTGTTGTAGATTTCATTGACTGGTGCCATGTTTTCGTCTGACCGCCGCTTGCTTTTTTCCAGTCTGACCCTATATCAGTTAACATTACCCATCGAGGAAGGCGATGACTAGGCATAGGTAACACATATCCTAACCATCTCAGTCGATGTAGCTACTTCACAGCCTCGTCGATTGATTTCCCCTCCCACCTACCTAGCACTCGACGCCTAACCTCAATATTGCTCATCTTATTATACCACTTCACACGGGAGGTAGAACGCAGACACCTATGATCAAAGACAGCTAATATCGAACGTACAGTAACATTAATAATATAATCCCACTAAGTAATGTGATTGATGCACTTTATACGACAGCAATTTCGACGGAATAAGGTGTTGACGATTGATTGAAGAACAACCACTCGTCTTTAATTCTCTCTATGAGCCGTAATTACTGTATGAAGATTAATGCTACCAGCCAGTTATCCAGGTTGAAAAGTAGGTAGGGCAGGATTCAAGCCAGAGAGAGAGAGAGACCCATCGAGTGAAAGCTTTAAGTACTTAAACAAATATAACATTTTTTTGATTGGATCACACCAGTAACTAGTGTGATGTGTCTAGTCCATTTGTTTGGTGCAGACTGAATTCTACCAGTCAGGTTTGCAATGTGGCCACAATGCTAGGTGGCTCGCCATCACGGTGCACTTTTAATTAGACGGTAGTGGTAACATCTCTGACTGCAACACTGAGTGACGCGGGTTCGAATCTCAGAAGGGACATGAGTTCCTTCAAGGTGCTTGCAGATACGCCTTGCTGACTGGTGAGTGACAACTAGCACGAAACCTAGGTCAAGCAAGGCTTCTTGCCAATTGCCTCCAACCATCTAATATCAACAAATACAACACATTTATCTATACAACGACTGAAACAAACAAAGGTAACAAACTTTCCAAAACTATTATAGCTAAGATAATGTTGTGTTTATAGCGAAATAAATAAAGCAGTCATCATGCATGCATATACACACATATATGCATATATATATATATATATTCAAGATAGAAATTTCAAAATATTGTTACAATTCTTAAGACAGCTGATGACATCAATGAATCATCATTCAGTGTTTTTTGGGTACATATACACACACATGAATCACTATAATTGAACAATTTTTCCCGCTTTTACTCCTCTCTCCTTTCCTTATCTGTAATTACTAAACTACCTTTTATCGATATGTAGAAGAAGAACAGACTGTGATGGACATGTTTATAACCAGTGGGCCTTGTTGTAGTAAAAATCGAATGCACAAATCACATTCTCAGCAAGATGATCATCATCAAATTCAAGGTGGGAGTGGAGTGTGGGTGTGTGTGTGCCAGGTATGATACGGTGGCGGGGGTTGGGCTTGGAAGGATGGAGAGTATGAGAGAGATCAAAATGCTGCTACTTACGCTTAATTGAAGAAACATCAAGGAGGAAACTATTTCTACACATGTACAACTTCTACAACAATAACAACAACAGGAATAAGCAATGAATAATCGAGTGTCTATGATAGATAAACATTAAAGGAGTGACTACATTTTTTTTTCAATTAGAGGATTCCATATTAGACATAAAGACAATGTAAACAATAGACTATTATACAAGGAGAAGGAGAAGAAGGAGGATAAAGTAAGTCATGTCCAAAATTTATTGCATTTAAACTGGTTTTCCGATGGAGGATTGTTATTGTAATTATGTCTGTGCGCACATGGGTACATACATACATATACTACTCTTAATCACCAATAAGCGACAAAAATTCATTCATATATATATATATATATATTGATCCGAAATTTCAGGGGGAAAAAAAGAAAGGCATAGACGAAAATTAGACAACAAACTAGACTATACAATGAATACAAATGTGAACATCTTACTGACATTTAAGACGGTCAAAATGAATAATAATAATAATAATAATAATGTTGGAATGATTGCAATTTTCTTGATTTTATGTAAAGCAGACAAATTTCGATGATTTGTGTGACCGATATAAAAGACAGACAAAACCAGAGTGCAGCATGGCATAAGGATAGATAGAAACTTATTGGCTTAGGCTACAAAATAGATTTTGTTTTCACTAGACAACTGCTTAAAATTTCTAAAGATGTCTAAAAGGAATGATTAAAGTGGTAAAACTACAAAATAATACAGCTTTAGATTGAGAACCCAGTGGGGTAAGAAGACACAAAGGAGGAAAACCATACTCTCCGACCCCACCACCCCCTCTATTCCCAACTCTCGCCTTGTATCTCATCAAGTAGAACCAGAAATCAGTATAAAATAATCTATGCTCGTACAACCAAGTACAGGAACTCAACGATACCATACTTGGCCCGTGTTCTAATAAGACACAGACAATGTTAAGCGCGAAGCCTATGACTTGCTTTGTTGTTAATAACATAATTTTAGGCTCTTTTATTTCTCTCTTATTTTGTATTCTATAGTGAACACCTTCTTAAACATACTTAGCTACCTAAATTATTAACATTGGCTTACTTTTTTGTACTTTACTCTATTCCTTCTTTCGTGTATCTACTGGTTTCGACTATATTAGCACTATGAGTATTACAAAATTGTCCTGTCATTAACCATCATGTAATTATTAGTTTTGTGGTTGTTGTTTTTTTTTTGTTCGGCAATATTAACTGACAATCTTGGTTGTGAACGCCATTATCACCATCTTAAAATTTTGTATTATGCAGGATTACTCACACTACCACTACAAACACCACATTAGACCTGATTAAAAAACAACCCTGAAATGTTATTTTATGATTGTTTAGTGTTGTTTCAACCAAATTAACTGATCATCTTGGCGATAAACATTCTTAAATATCATTTCATAACTTCTTGTATGACTACAGCTTTACTGTCACCATGCATAATCATATCATAGCTTCCACTACCCAATACTGAGATATTATTTTATGTTGTTTATTTTCCTTTCTACTTCTTGGTATTTTTTTCGCATTTTTTTACAATTATTTTTGTGTTTGTTTTTTGTTGTTGTTGTCTTTATTTTTTGAAATACTCCTTTTAAATGTTTGATAAAATTAGATGCAAATATTGTAGATATGTGCTGAAAATTCCACACTGTACCACTAGTACTGTTTCTGGAATAAAGCAAATTATTATTATTATTGAAAGCGTAACCTCTGTGTAACTGATATTTATAAACGGTCTTTCTTAGTAAACGTGTGTGTGACTGTGTGACTGCGGTGGTGGAATGCTCGCCAACCATGCACGTGGTCCAGGGTTCGATTCCTGGTCAATGCAGCACAGTAAAGACAGAGGGTCGTGCATGGAGCCTTGTAACTCCATCCCCTAAAAGAAACACCACCGCTACTATAAAACTCTAAGGTTCAAGTTTGTAACCCAATTTGTTCCATTTGAGACGTAAAGGAATAAGAAAAAGGTCAACCAAACCTACATTCGATGGTGAAACTATCTGAGATAATCTTCAGTTGAGAGACGCAGTAATAGGTGACGACTGAAGTTGAGGGGGATTCGAACCTGCTGCGTCTGAACTACTATTGAGGAGATTTATCAGCTACAAGACCACTCTACTGCTAACCAGGTTATCATTCTACTGCAATTAGGTTCATGAGTGATATATTGCTTCCCGTTTACCAACACATTTAAATTTCTCTACATGAAGTGTGTTATTCAATGAGATACAAGGAAGTAGTTTTGTGTTGAAGAGGCTAAAAGTTGGTTAAAAAGTGTATTTTAAGAGGAGAGTTGGTGAACACTACTGACTACAATAGTATCTTTTACTTACTTGACAAGAATATGTAATACAAGGAAGCAGTAGGCATTAAGCTTTCAAGTATCTAAATCGAATGCTTATTTATTTCTCACTTACAAATAGGAAACAAATGGCTAGATGAAACCAGAGTACAAAATCATGAATTGGTTCTACTTTAGATCCTTTTATCTCGTATCACTCAGTCACTACTTTTACAGTTTGTTAGTTTTTCTGTTATACTTGTGTGGAGATCAACAGCACTCAGCATCAAAAATAAGATCCGGATTTTCAACTCCAATGTGAGGTCAGTGCTATTTAATATACGGATCAAAGACTTGGCGCGTCATGAAGGGCACCTCCAACAAACTACACAGCTTCATCAACAACTGTCTTCGCTCAATACTACTCAAGATCAGATGGCCGGCCAGAAAGGATTAGCAACAGAGATTTCTGGCTATGAACAAACCAACCCAGCCGAAGCCAAATGTGCAAGAAATATGCAGGAAGAATTGAAGGTGGATTGGCCATACTCTGAGGAAACCATCAAGTGACATCATACGCCAGGCCAGCACTCGAGTGGAACCTGATAAGGAGGAGGTCATGTGTACAGGAGATGAAAGTATGTGGGCAAACGTGGAGACAGGTGAAAATGTTGGCAATGGTGACGTGTGGCTGAAGCCCTATGTTCCTCTAGGAACTAAAGGAGACAGTAATATGACATACTGTTCTTCTTTATCGCTCGTCCTTAGTCATTCTTCAGCTACTAAAGAAAGACTTTGTTACATTGAGAAGGGCACTAAAAGCTCTCAGTAAGGCGAGTAGGGTGCTACTAGACCAACTCGGCAGTACTACTGTTGTGGACAGACACTTGAAGTCGAACAAAAAATTTCCGAATATCACCTTGTAGGACTATGAGCATCCTCTCTGTACACAACCCTCCCCATTGTATCTCATCAGGTAGGACTATAGAAGCCAATATGAAAGATTTTATGCTCCGACAACTAACTATAAAGACTCTACAATACCTTATTTGGCATGGAACTACTGAGAGACAGTAAATAAATGTCCCTCTTTTTATTCCTTCAATCGTTATTATATATTGTTGACAGTATTTCCATTAACTTTTAATTTTATCCTCACATTCTTTATTGACACTATTGTCAATGTAAATGCCTCCTGTTAATAATTCCCCCCCCCCCGTACTGTGCAAATGTAAAGCGAAAATTAGGTGTAATATTGTATGTACTATATGCAGGAAATCCTATACTGTATCAAACATAATGTTTGGAATGAAATCGTTATTACTATATATGTCCAAACCAAGTTCACTTTTAACGGTTTGAAAGTATATCCATATTCAGGAAGAAAACCCACTCAAATGAATATTTAGACTTCAAGTCATCACACCCCATTAGCGCAAAGATTTCAGTTGTTTCAAGTCTTCTTAGACGAGCACACTCTCTGATAACCGACGAGAAAGAAAAAGAAGAAGAAATATCAAACATTACTGAAACTCTCAAGCAAAACAACTACCCAAGGAACTTCATCAACAAAATCAACACAGACATTAAGTATGGCCGAAAACGCATTCCGAAAACATGGACCTCGACAGTCGTCATTCCATATAGAGCAGAGACGTCAGACGATATCAGAAGAGTACTCAATCAGCTCGACATTAGAGTTTTCTTCAAAACATCAGACACACTACGAAACAACCTTGTCCATATAAAAGACCAAATCCCTAAAGATTCTCTATCTAATTGTGTCTATAAAATAAAATGCTTGGAATGTGATGCGATATACATCGGACAAACATCTCGAGAAATCAAAATCAGAAGAAATGAACACCGTAGAGCTGCATCTGTTCGACCACCGAGAAATCCAATTGAACTAGAAAAACTTGAAAAATCATCAGCCATAGGTCTACATGCTATAGAATCAGGTCACAAAATTGATTTTGACAATATTGAAATAATCCAGAAAAACTTCAGAAATCACAAAGAACGTCTAATATCAGAAGCACTTCATATCAAGTGGAATCCAAATTGCCTGAATAGGAATGATGGACTAAAACAGAATCTGACCTGGTTACAACACCTCCCTCCCCCATGAAGTGACAAAATCAACACGAATGTGATAAGCAACTTCACTATGTAAACACACACTACTTTTATAATTTTACACACTGATCAAATCCAACAATCCACACTTGATTTTGTTATCTTTACCAATTGACCAACTTGACAACGAAAAATGCCCCCAGACTAACGAACGATGATCAAGTTAGTAAACTTTATTTTGATACCATAACAGATGTACTATTACCTTTGTTATTTGGTTTAGTGATCTTCATTGTTATTTTAACTTTCAATATGTCCCTTTAACTTGACCTAAGTCTATTTTCTCACCCCCTAACTGTTTGTTATATATATGCTGAGATTTTGTAAATTCTGGTTTAATAATACTTTGATAAAGCTATTAGCAGCATTAAATAGCGAAACGTCAGTAAAAAAACAATATCGTTTTGTTTTTCATTCATTGGGAAATACAAAAACCTTTATTATAATCGTTATTACTATGGTTATTAGTGTTATTATTAGTATTTATTTGATTTATATTAACTGCATTTCTGTTTTACAAATGATAGACAGTAAATTCTTAATAATTTCATTTGAATGCTGTACCTATCTAGCTTAAGAAGGAAAACAATTAACGCATACATATCTACGCACATTAAACATTCCTCTTTCTTATTACAGCATGTTTCAAGCGTATATATAGTATTACATTAAACTGCCTTATCTACTCATCGGTAATAAGCGATGAAATACCAACAAGAGTATAAGGATAAATAATACAACTCATCCACCGTCACACAAATTTATACACAAAGCAATAAGTGTGACCACGAGTTGACATCAGTGAAAGAACCACTGGAATAATGGATATCTGTTTCGTCCTAGTTTGGGACTCCTCAGAAGTACGCACCCACTTAGGTTGTAATTCATGGGCCATTAAATCGGGTCCCAGTGGTTGAATGGTCTAAAAGCCCACCTTGTAACCGGAAGGTCCTGGGTCGAAACCCAAATGGGTACGTACTGATGAGGAATCACAAACTAGGACGAGACAGCTGTCCAGTGATCCAGTGGTTCTTTATCTGATATCAGCTAGTGATCAAACTGGTAACCAATCAAATCCCTGCACACCAACTCGTGACAAAGCTATAAGCTAAAAAATTATGACATTACTCGGTCAATGGTGACTACCAGTGTAATTCATGATGCACATTTCGTCCTGTTTTGGACTCTTCATCTGGGCATATCTGCATTCCCCCCTCCCACTGAGATTTCAACCCACCACCCATTCTTTTCAAACGGCAAAGCTGCTAGACCACGAGAGCCACTTATTATACAACAGGTATCAGCAATTATTTTCCTGTATTTCCTCCGTCTAAGGGACGATATGACAACACATACTAACAACAAATGAGGGAAAATAACTCTTAAAGTATTAGTTAATGATACTTCTTCCTGTGAATGGATAGTGGTTTGAATCCATGGTGTACTGAATAACAAGTGAGAGTTTAAATCAATTGAAACTACTTCACATTTAAAAAAAAGAAATTGCTTGCCTAAATCATGATAAACAAATTCGGTAGGATTTCAATTCGCTAGAAATTAGTTCGTCTAGTTAATGAGATAGAAATAAACACTGATTCACAGATATGCTGTATGTTGATGAAAATTTGATGTGGATATGAATGCATATTTCCCTACAATAGTCGAATCAGTTAACTGATGACAAAAGAAAACTTCTGTTTATCTTCCCAAGGGACGAAGTAAAATGATTGAATATAGTCTGAGCTAACACTACTCACTAGTTAGTCGTGACCAGCCAGACGGGATCCGGGAGACTGTGCCACCCAGTAATTTGGGGTTAGCACTAGGTACGGTTGTGCGTCGGTTGCATAGCGGTTAGACGCTCCCAACCATGCACATGGTCCGGGTTCGATCCCCGACAGACGCACTCCTTTACCTCGCTAAGCCAGAAATAATGCTGGTGAAGAGGAGAGGTTGGGCATGAGGTTAGCAACCCCATCCTGTAAAATAAACACTGCTACAGAAACTTCAAGCCACTAGCTTGAAGCCCTATGTTCCACTGGGGAACGTGAAGGATAAAAAAAACTAGGTACGGTTCCGAAATAAAATCATTTGCAAACATAAAATGGTCTCTTTATCTCTCCTACTTTTAAAAGTAATATTACGCAATGAACAGTTTTTAGGGGACGTGATAAGTACGCTTGTGGTGTGTGTTGTTGATAAATAGATATAAGTAGTATATCTGGTATGCGTCGATATTTCAATAATAGAATGCTCGTCAACTATGCATGCGATCCGGGGTCCGATTCCTGACCGACGCACTCCTACACTCCGCCTAGTCCACTAGTTGGTAGTATGTTTGGAAATGAGGGGAAGTTGGACGTGAGACTAGGAACCTCATCCTGTAAGAATCAAACAAAGCCACTGCTATTTAAACTTCAAAGTTGAAGCTCGGAGCCTTATGATCCATTCTCAAGCCAATGAATGAAAAGAACGAATATTGAGTAACATTTTCAGGGAAGCAATACTAATTTGTTAGTCTATGCAAAAGCCAATGAAAGTAACAGCATACTGAGAAGAATGCTACAAAGACACAGACAACGGAGATACTACTGTTATCTGCAAACTATGAGAACAATCTAAGGTTTATGATGTCCTTAGTACACAGTGTATATTTTTTTCCAACAAACATTATTTTTGTCCTCTTCTTTTCTGTCTGTTTGACTCTATTGTTTACCATCTGTTTCATTGCTCTTTTCTTTACATTGTTATATGACTATTTTGTGCGTGACATTGGTCGGTGCCCATACTGTACCATGTCCGTCTTTCAGTAAACAAGTTTGATCCCAAAGTGACTTTAGTTGGTGAACCATTGAAAACCAAGGAGTACTGGACAGTTGTTTCGTCTCATTTTGGAACTTCTCATCAGTACGCACCCATGACCCCCACAGGGGTCGAATTTAAGACCTTCAGGTTATTAACAGAGCCCACTGACCATTTAACCACTGGGACGGAATCGAATGACCCATGAATTCTAACTTCTGTCAATTCCCAGTTCTACTAGTGAAATTTTGAATTCTTTAAGGGACAAGGATGATTTAGACATGCCACACTGCTGAGTGCCAGTAAACCGCAAACCAATGACAACATCTATACCTTCCTGACAAGCTTTAACGTAGCAATATGAAAGTGTAAATCTTTTTCTTTTTGAGGAAAAAAAATACCTTCTATTGTGTTTCAAACAAATTAATAGACTTTATAACATTGAATTTTTGAACGCTGCATAAAGCGAATTATTTATTATACTCTGCATAATCCATAATTATTAAACTAATAGTTATGCCTTTAAGACATCCACCAGACAGTGGTTAATTTATATACAATATTAATGATTGAACGGAAGTCATAAGTTCCGTGGAATTGTTTAGCTAATTATTAGCATATAATAATAAATTATCTTATGTTTACTCCTTCAATGAAAGGCTAACTTAATATGCATACTGAAATAAGTAGTGGATGAGGAAATAAAATAGGACCAACTAGGTTGTTTTGTGCATAATGACTGATCATATGGAGTGGGGACCCAGGGATAGGAATTCTTACTGACTGCCCACAATCGTCTAATATTAATTCAGCACTAAGGACTAGACACATGACACCAGTTGTTACCCAGTGACTAATAGAAATTACCATTACAACCCAACAGAAGGTAAACCGTGGACACAAATAGCTCAGCAGTGATGTCTCCGATCACAGCATTGGGTGATGCGGGTTCTAGTGTTACAGGGGACATCAGTTTCTGTAATGTCTACAGATAAGCCCTGATAACAGGCGACGATAAGCATGAAACCCAAAGTCTAGGACTTCATGTCGATTACCTTCAGCTGCCTAGTTTAATGTGGTATAGCTCTAGCTAGACAGAATATCAAACTTCATTTCCCTTTAGTCTATGAAATAGAGGTGTAGTCCACAAATGCACATAATAATAATAAACCTGTCTAGACTACAGAAAGGGATAACACTAAGTCATTAGTAAGCGACAATTACACACATTCACAGATTTTCAGTCGTAATAAATACTATTGGAACAAATTCCCACTAATGAAAATTACCAGACAACATTTTTCAGTCTTTGAAGTGTCTAACATCTTGTATTATAAATTATATTTAAGGTTTTTTTTATATCGTGAAGTTGTTGTTCAGTGCTAAACTCGTACATTTTTACAAGATAATTAGACTGCACAGACTGAATTATCCAGATGAGAAATTCACCTTGAATAGTATCCAATGTAAGTGGAGTGACAATTCTATTTCGCTAACCTAAGATGCATTGTGGTGCGTCGGTGGTATAGCGGTTAAGACGCTCGCCGACCAAGCACATGGTCTGGGGTTCGATCCCCGGCCACAGACGCACTCCTTTACCTCGCTAAGCCAGAAATAATGCTGGTAAAGAGGAAAGGTTGGGCATGAGGCTAGCAACCCCATCCTGTAAAATAAACCGTGCTACGGAAACTTCAAGCCATTACCTTGAAGCCCTATGTTCCACTGGGCTTTATAATGTTCAATAATGACAATAACTGTAATTTGTGTGTTTTATGCGAGACAACTAAAGAATATCAAACAAGTGGATTAACACAGCCGGTATTTGTTCCACTGGGCATTAATAGTCCGAGAATAGTAGTCTGTTAGTGGATAATGAAACTTCAACTCAAGCAAGAACCATACCCCACCAACAATACTTTTAATACTCGTAGGATAACAAATTTCAGAGAAATTATTGATGCAAAATTGGCAGAATTATAGCTCACTGGTCTAATTATTTTTTTAAAAATTCTTTTGCGTCCCTAGTGGAACATAGGGCTTTACAATTTCAGCAGCCTTGGTATTATTTCTACGGGATAGGGTTGCTAGCCTCACGCGCAACCTTCCCTATTTCTTAGGCTTACTGTCAGCCAGTAAATCAGGCGAAGTTTAAGAGTTTGTCGGCTGGGGATGGAATCCAAGATCACTGGCGTGGTTGGCAGACGTTCCTACCACTGAATCACCGACAACTGCACACAATACTACATCGTAGTTTCATAACCATTGTGTGTCTCATAGAGCAGCCATATCTGGTAGATGATTGACTTGGAAAACAACGATGCATAGTCACACACAAAAACAAAGCACCCATCTATGACGTCTTCAGCTGTTGGTCAGAGCCACATACATAGCAAGGTATCGACTGCTCTACTACTAGGCTCCTAGAGGCGTTAATAACCAATGCCTAAAGACTACTGGTAGATAATATATGGCTCAAAGTCCTTCCGAATAGTGTAGATGTATTCACTTTTTGTCTTTATTTAGACTTATTCAATCCTTATTACTAATTTTCAGGGAATTATTCTTTCTCCAGTAAAAATTTCCCATTTATTATATATTTGCTTTATATTTTTCCGTGATATTTTCCTACCTTTATGTGTCATTGTATGAAGTATAGCAACTTAAATTGTTGTCCTTTTAATGCATTGTTCTATGTTCTATGTTCACAATTCAGTCCAGTAACAAGGTGATCCACCTAGTACGTGTGGGTACAGTGACTATTATGTTACACCAAATGCTCTATCACTAATATTTCTTTGTTTATATGAATAAATATGTCATCAGTGAACTACAATCATATGAGAGATAACAAAATAAACAAAATTATACATGGGATTAAATAGTGTACTTTGGAATCTTATCATTTTAACATGTATAAAATCAGAGAAACAACAAATCGACTAAAAGAAATAACTTCAAGTTATTTATCATTGATACCAAATTGCAACTCTACGCATCATCATCACAGAACAAAGCATGGAATGGCAATCAAACCTCTACCTCAACTTCCTTCATAGACTTTGAGAAGGCCTTCAACAGACAGCATTGACCGCGAAGTAATTTGGAAACTACTCAAGTACTACGGCGTGCCCCAAATATTCATCAACCTTATTCAACAACTGTACGACAACGGCACATGTCAAGTGATCCACAATGGAAAACTCAGCGAGGCGTTTGGAGTAAACACAGGAGTCAGACAAGGGTGCTTATTATCACCAATGATATTCCTAATTGTGGTGGACTGGATTATGCGTCAGACAGTGGGAAACGAGAAGACAGGGATATCCTGGACCGACGTGAAGAACCTAGAAGACCTGGATTTCGCTCTTGGATGATTTATGTTTGATGTCACACAAAATCGAAGACTTACAAGCGAAAACCGACAAACTGGTCGAAGAAGCAGCCGGTGAAGACAGGACTCTAGGTGAACATAGACAAGACGGAGGTTATGAAAATAACCAACCAACAACAACAGCAGCAACATCCAGCGCCAATCACCATCAACGGGAGGGATTTGAAAGAGGTTACTTCATTCACTTATCTAGGGAGCATTGTCTCAACTACAGGCAGGTGGAACGGACGAGGATGTCAATCGAGAATCGGGAAGGCGAGAAACACATTATCAACCTGAAACCAATCTGGAAATCTTCGTCACTCACCATCAACAACAAAATTCGGATTTTCAATACAAACGTCAAGTCAGTCAGTTCTTCTATACGGATGGATCAGAAACTTAGCGGCGGGTCACAAAGAATATTTCCAACAGCCTGTTGCAGACCTTTATCAACAACTGTCTTCGCTCTATACTGAAGATCAAATGGCCGGAAAGAATCACCAACAAGAAACTATGGGAACAAACAAAACAAGAACCAATCGCCCAACAAATATGCAGGAGAAAGTGGAGATGGATTGGACACTCTGCTGAGGAGGCCCGCTGGGTGACATCGCGCGTCAGGCCATAGCTCGAGTGGAACCCGAAAGGGAAGTGGCGAGTGGGACGTCCAAGGGTGACATGGAGGAGATCGTGTGAAGAGGAATTGAAACAGTATGGAATAACATGGATGTATGTGAAAAGTACAGCAGAAGACAGAAGCAAGTGGAGACGTGCAGTTGAAGCCCTATGTTCCACTAGGAACCCAAGGGAACAATAATAATAATAATAATTTATCATTGATAATATTGAGTTATCCATTCATCATCAAGAAGCCCACATGCTAAAATAAGGCTGACTGATTAGTCTCTGCCCAGATAGACAAAGCGTCATTAGTACAACAGTAAATTGCTCACTAATCACACATGTGATCCACGGTTCGATCCCCGGCTGACGCACTCTTATACCACGCTTAACCGGTAGTAAGCCAGGTAGAAAAAAAGAGTGGGACGGTTGGGTGCCAGGCTAGCAATATCACACCGTAAAAATAAAGCCACAGAGCTACAGAGACCTCAAAGCTTGAGCTCCACTCGGAAAGCAAAGGAACAAAATAATAAGAAAAACAAATATATCAACGGGAAATCATACCCGTTGTATAAGAAGTGACTCTCATAGCCCAGTAGATAACGCTTTTTAGTTTGAATTAATACACGCTGGTTTCGAGTCTCAGTGGAAACATTATCGCCTATTTAAGACCAGCGGTGCGTACAGTTGATGAGTCCGAAACAAGGCGAAACGCGTGTGTCATAAATTCCATCAAACAACTAACTTAGACGAAGAATTTATAATGAAATATCAAATCTCACACAAACTCGAAGATCTACAGGAGGAAATCAACAAGTTAGCAGAAGAAGCAGGTAGCAAAAACAGGACTTCAAGTGAACATAGATAAAGGTGATAAAGTTGCCTAAGAAACAACAACAAGCATCCATTACTACCAACGGGAGACATTTGAAGGAATTCATTTATTTCACTTGCCTAGGCAGTATTGTTTCAAATACAGTTGGCAAGAATAAGTAAGTTAAAGCCAGTCAGGTTCGGACACACGATCCTTAATCTGAAGTTAGTATGTAAATCTGCTTTATTCAGCATACGAAACGACACTATTGTCAAATAAGTCAGTGCTTGTATGTGGTTCAGTGACTTGGTGCGTCAACAAAAGCATTTTCAAATGGCCACGGAAAACTTTTATCAACAGCTGCCTTTTCCTCATACTGAAGATCAGACGACCAAAAAGAATTAGCAGCAAGGAACAGTGGTAACCAACGTACTACGACCCTATCACTTAAAAAAATATGCGAAAGAAAATGAAGATGAATTGGACGCACGCTTAGAAGACAATCAAGTGGTATCACGTGCTAAGTGAGGCCCTAGAGTGGAACCCTAATGGGAATACACGAGTTGGATACCCGAGGGTGGGTTGGAGGAGGTCGTGTTAAGACTATATGAAAGTTAATGGGCAATCTTGAGGCCAGCTATAAAAAACAAGACTGCAGTGAGAAAAGTGGAATGGAGATGTGCTGATAAAGTTCTATGTTCCGCTTCAAACCCAAGGGAATTCTTAATCTCAAAGTCACCCGTTTATGCAACTTGAAAATCCTCATTAAGTCAAATAAAAGGAAAGGCGTTCAGAGAAGAGTTACTCTTCTTTTCGACGATATCATTCTCAAACTGTGTACAATCGCATTTTTATAGTAAATTATCTTAACAACAAAAGGAATATTTCCAAACATGTGTCATCCGAATTGTAAATCTCTTGATAACAAATTATGTAATGTAGAAGGCATTGATCAGGTAGAGACCGGACCTCTGCATTCAAAAGCGCTACATACATTCACTCGTCTTACCGTGGCCAGAGTAGAGTTCTTACTATAATTTTGCTTCTTTTTATTATGTAAGTTTACTATTATTATTATTTTATTTTTACGAGTTGATCACGGATTGATATCAGTTAGAGAACCATTGAAAACCAGGGAGTACTGGACAGCTGCTGTTTCATCCTAGTTTGGGAATCATCGGCAGTACGCACCCACTGGGGTCGCGCTAAATCACGAATTGGTAGAAGTTAGAATTCATGAGACATTGAATCGGGTCCCGATGGCTGAATGGTATAGGAGCTTGCCTTGTAACCGGAAGGTCCTGGATTCGAAACCCAGTGGGTGCGTACTGCCGATGACTTCCAAACTAGGATGAAACAGCAACTGTCCAGTACTCCCTGGTTTTCAATGGTTCTCTAACTGATATCAATCCGTGATCAACTCGTAAAAATAAAATAATAATAACAATAATAATAATAGTAAACTTACATAATAAAAAGAAGCAAAATTATAGTAAGAACTCTACTCTGGCCACGGTAAGACGAGTGAATGTATGTAGCGCTTTTGAATGCAGAGGTCCGGTCTCTACCTGATCAATGCCTTCTACATTACTTAATTTGTTATCAAAAGATTTACAATTCGGATGACACATGTTTGGAAATATTCCTTTTATTGCTAAGATAATTCACTATAAAAATGTGATTGTACACAGTTTGAGACAGTTTAATACCATCGAAAACTCTTCTCTCTGAACGCCTTTTCTTTTTTGTATCACCAGTTTATCATTAAAGCAGGATTTAGAAAATCTGTTTTACTTTTAAATAAAATAAATTTGTTTCACTTTCACACTCTAACCGACTACCACCTGCATAAAAGTATTAACCATCTTAAAGGTAGGTCCCCAGTTTATGGAGAAATACTTTTATTTTTATTTCTTTTTAACAGATGGTTATGCAAGTTAAATATACATTTCAAGGGAAATTATATTAATAAATGAAATACAAGCCTTTTTATTTTATATATTGTGGTAAATCATTTGAATAAACTGGTTAAGCTTTTGAATTATCTAGGGAATTTAGATCTGTTGGCTAAATTTTCAGTTTTTATTTGGATAGATAGACAGATATGTCGAAAATGTTATTTACAATTTCCCGTCGGTGGATGTTCGGTGTCTGGCATCGCCGAAGCATCCACACACTACGAGATGACATGTCAACAAACAGTGAGCATTTCGCTCCAATAAAAACAATCAATGGGAAATCCAAAATTATCATTTTAACAAATCACCAGTGTGACCTGTTGCTCAATAGGTAGCTTTCATGGCTCAGTGATTAGCGCTTTGGCGTTTGAGACAACGCGTGCTGGGTGTATGTCTCAATGGGAACTAATCACATCCTGAATACTTCCAGTTTCTTTACACATAAACCTCATTAGTAAAGCGAATAAAGTTCATATCTGAATCAGAAAATGAACAAGGAGAATTAGCTGTGATGTTAGATTGTAAAATAAAAAGAACAGAAGACGGCAAACTGGACACTAGCGTTTATAAAAAGTCAACGCATTCTAATAGATATTTAGACTTTAATTCATCTCATCCGTTATCTGTAAAGGCAGGCTTAGTCAAGTGTCTAACAAACCGATCAATAACAATATTAAATAGTACAACAAAAAACCTAAACGATGAAATGAAACAGACAGAAGCGTTGGTGTTAAATAACTATGCTATAAAATTCGTTAGAAATATCAAAAAAGGTCAAAAGTAAAATAGAAATAATGGTGAAACTAATAATGATAACATATAAGTAGGGCATGCCTGAGATCCTACATAGGATTCTCAATATAGCAGGAACTAGGGTGACATCCAAACCTGCGAGCTCACTCAGAGACAAGCTCTGTAAGTTAAAGGACGCGGTGAACCCAATTAAACAAAATAATATATAATATAATTTATCCTGTGATTTCAAAAAGACTGAGTTAAAACACATACCTACATCACAAAGTGAATGATACCCACGTTAATTGATGTATAGAATGAAGCTGTAAAATGTGACGGGCTGGAATCTAACCTAACTGATAAACTCAGTATATTTTTTAGCTGAAAGATAGTCATTCTGAAATAAAAATGAATATCTGTCTGATGATTAACTGAGTTTCAAAAACGAGCTTAGCCGCACTTCAAGTTCTCACACTGGGGATGTAGAAAAAAGAGAAAAATAATATTCAAAAGAAATATGATGAAGAGAAATCTACGGGGGGAAACATCAAGATTTAATGGATCTGGAGAATATCGCGAAGAGTAAATGCATCTGACCCATTGACAACGGTTTCCAACCGCATCACTAATAGTCTCCAGCCGTTTTTTCTTAGAATCTCGAGGTTCCCCAACCAGACAGCCTATATTTCCCTAGATGGTTCAAATCAAATGTCAAAGACTTTGTGGACTGATTCCAAGTTTCTACTGGACCACACCTAACTCTTTTCCAACGTAGTCTTATATGTATCCTAGCCACCTCAATCGATCCATCCTCACAACCTTATCGATTGACTTCCCTTTCTAACCTAGCATTCTACGCCTAACCTCGATATTACTCACAATATTATACCACTTAACACGTGAAACAGAATGCAAACATCTGTATACAAAGACGGCTTGCCTTTTCATATATTCCACTTTCAGTGGTTATGCTTCTTAGCCATGAAGGAAGACAGAGCGAGCTGCTGCGTTTTTTCCACGTCCTTCGATCGGTAGCCTGATATCATGTTTACGCCAACATTTTGACGAAAATATCGTTAACATTTATACTCAATTTCGCTTCTAATTGTAAATGGCTCAAGTATATTTCACTGTGATTAAAAAAGAGACATCATATTAGTTCTTACATAAACAGGGTATCTCAAAGCCTAGGATACAACGTCATCGATACCCTTAATATACTTTTTATACCGTGAATGCCTACCTAATTATGCACTGAAATTGTTTCCTGAATTGATTACACCAGGTAGTTTTAGTTTCGGTATAAAAGTTAACAACATCTTACTCAACAATTTACTCACTGATGAAATTCGCTAGTGGTTGCGCCATATCATGAATTGGCAGAAGTTGGACCATTGGGTCGGGTGTCTCAGTGGCTTAATGGTCTACGAGGTCGCCTTATAACCAGAACGCCATGGGGTTCGAACCTCAGTGAGTGCCTACAGATGAACAGTCCCAAACTGGGACGAAACAACTATCCATTACTCGCAGGTTCTCCAATGTCAGTTCACGATGAAATCCTGAAAACCAACACTTGGATATAAGAACTACAGTCAGTAGGTATATGAATGGAAGTATTAGTCATTATTGTGACCTTTCCTTGCTCTTACGGATTCATTTAACTAAGCAGTACACATACAAACATCCACTAAGATTCAGTTAAACAGTGAAGTTTCTACTTTAGAGTATACTGCTATCTCCATGCTAACAGATTTATGATGACTGACCATAGAATCTCTCGATGGTCGCAGAATGAATTCTACACATTTATTATATACTTCGCTTTTGTATCCACGTCTCAGAGACACAACATAGTATCCATAACCCAAAATGTTCAATTTTTAGTTACTCAACCTTATTTTTCGATGTGGTATGGGTTAGAAATATTTAGTGTGAAGTTGTCAGCGCCATTTTAAGAAATTCTAAATTGTATTTCACTAGCTTTGGTTATTAGCTGTAAATGCAAAACAATCGAAGTTAGTTGAGTGAAATATACAAGGTTTAGTACTATAACTAGGAAGAAGATTGAGAATAGGAAAAGGATAAAGGGAGTAAGTAAGCAAAAGAACAGATGAGTTCTGTATGCCGATGAATACGCGTGGACAGCGGTAAGTGCCAGTCGCCCAGGTTGTAGAAATTGATTTTCTTCCTGTAGACAATGAGAATTAGTTATGCATGATAGTACAACCCAAGAGTAAGATCAACCAAATGTCGTCTATTAAAAGGTATTAGAATTTTGAACAACCTTGTCTCCAATTAAGGACTACAATGGAATATATTGAAGTGTATAATTTATACAACTTACTAAGATGCTTCTTGCAAAAGTGTGATGACAGTATAACCTCCTTGGTGGTAAAGCAAAAGAAGCGCTTGAGTGGCACCACACTCCTATCAGTAGGACATCATTACGTTTAAGTCTCGGGCATTCTGCATGGCATGCCAACTAAATCACTACCTCAAGATAACAACTACCAGTTAGGTATTTACAATGATGAAGATATCTAGGTTAATACTCTAGAATTTACCAACCGACACATCTGAAGGACAACTTTAATCATAGTTGTAATAAATTATATATATATATATATATATATATATATATATATATATATATATATACCGCACTTAGCATTAGAAACTAGATTCGGATTTTGAACACTAGTGTTGAATCAGTGCTTCTATATATAGTTTAATGGCTTGGTACGTCACGGAAAGCATTTCTAACAAGCTTCAGACTCCCATCAACATCTACCCTTATTGGCTGGATACAGAAGATCAGATAGACGGCCATAAAGGCCATAAGCAACAAGAAGCTCTGCGAAACGAACCAACTGAAGGCAACGAAGATGGATTGGACATACTCTGAGAAGAAAATTCAGTGAAATGACGCGTCAAGTGAGGCCGTAGAGTGGAAACCTAATGGGAAATACGAGATGGATGTCGTCTGAGGGTGATGATGTGAGCAGAAAGAAATGAAAACTTGTGAGCAATCGTGGAACGGAGATGTGCTATGTTCCACTCGGAACTCAAGGGATTAATATATAAATATATATAAAATTATTTACCTGTGGAATCATTTGCACCAATTTCGCCACTTCACTAGCCAACATATCATCGACAACTTTGATTAATTTCGGTTGTAGTGCAGAGAATGTTCTAAAATCTTGTACTTCTAAGCATTCTTGCATTCTGCTTATGCTGGGGAAATCACCGATTGATATATGCTGTGTACGTGATATAGTATCGTATACTTTGGATAAATTAGAGATAAGCTCTTTTTTCTTAGCATCTTTACCGACCATTGTTGGCATTTCTTTTTTCAAATGAGAAATAATATAAGCATGTACCTGAAACATAGATATTCATACAAAGAGGAAACATACATAGAGGGGGATATAGACAATTGATTATAAGATAACAATAATATTAATAGTGATACAATTAGCAAATGGAATACAGTTTTTACAACTGCACTGTGATGCATACTTGCATTGCTTGAAAGTTGACACTACTACTGTGGTGGAAGCCAAAAATTGTAGACAGCAATTTATGTCAATGTTACGTTCCGAATCGGGGTCATGAGAAAAAAACAATAACAAAGCTTAACCTTGAGGAACTCACCAGCCAATCACAGCAGACTTAACGTGTGCAAATATGATTCGCAGATATATGGCTTAACTTTCTGAGAAACGGTCACAAGCAGTACAGAATAACTTTCAGCAAGAAAACAACCAATGAGAAGACGTTGCTTCTCCACTGACAATAATTTACATAAAAATCTATAACTATCTCTTGATTTTCTCAATAAATGATCTGTTGCCTGGCCCTTATCTTCTGTCGTTATACTACTACTGCACAACTGAGGGGAACAGAACAAAATAAAATGAGTCTCATTTACTGATGTACCAGCGGAACTTGATCGATGTAGCCACAGTTGTAGTATCTATCACCTTTAGCAACACCATAGTTGAGAAAAAAATGAGCGAAAATATGAAGAAAGTTGATTCTAATATAAAATCAACTAGCACCAGTTACATAAACAGCTAACCACTATGATATATCATAAATGCTCTGTATACATTTCACATTCACTTGTAACAAATACAAACAACGTTTTGCATGCCAGAACTTGAAGTCCCCTGTTAGTGGATCCTAACGATTTGTTGGTTTTTGAACCTATATTGTTTTATTGAAAGCCGTAACCAAAACACTATTCTGCATATGAGGGAACCCCCCCCCCACTTCCGAGTTATCTAGGGGGACAAGAAAAGCGTGGATAATCGTTTCGTCTGTATTAAATGACAGTTTTACGACTTACACATACAATGAATGTCACTTACAAGACCAAAAAAAAAAATAAATAGATAAAATCAATAAAGGGCAAACATTTAGCGAAGCAGTTAGGACCAGAAAAACAAGTCACACATTTTACAGCCTGCCTTCATTGTTGTTTTCCTCAGTTCAAAACACCTGAGGTTGGGCCTTTATTATAGTAAGTTGTCATTCAGCCCAGCGGTAGTAATCCAGTTTTGTGCATCCTTTAATTATTTTCCTGTACAGTTTTAACACAACGTAACTGTCAGCTTATTTTATTGGTAAGATGCAATCTGTACCCACTTCACTTAGATTACTGATTGCATAACATAAGTTGACAAATAGAAGTAAGTGCCCAGTGACTGAAAGTCATACGCTTATGGAGGATGAGCTGCATCTACACACATGAATTAATAATAATGCTGTACTGGATAAGTTACATGAGTTGGTCATTCAAATTCACATACCGAATACAGCTTTTTATGCACAATACGATGAACCAAGCTTGATTTGTAAGTATTAGCAAACAGAAAAAATATAGTTTATAGCAAAAATGCTTACTTTAGCAAGACGTGCACGTCGGATGAAATCATTCAACTTTCTAAGAGTACCATTTGCAGGAAGAGTAGCCAGATCACGGAATAAATCCATTTTCTCCAATTCAAATAACTTCCGGTTATTATCAAATACTAACTGACGATCCCAAAAGCTGCCAATGTATACACGTGCTACTTCCGGTGTATTCAAAATTTTTCCTAAACTCCACATTAAAGCACCATACACTCGCATAAGCTGTTGTGAATCAATCGTGTCTGCTTTATTCAAGACAATTCGAATTTTATCTTCATTTGACTAAACAAAGAATATGTGAAAGATAAAATTATAAATCATTTTACCACAATCAGTAGTGAAATCATAAAAGACAATAGCAAGTGATGAATGATTTAACAAGTAAATAAAAAGATAATTATTTTACTAAGTCCTAAGATAATTTAGAGCCATTTTGATATAGCCTGCATAAGTAACTTACATATGTGACATTAGAAAACCAATGGTTGGAAACAATTGGTAACATGGCTCAAAATCGTTCTGAGTGGCCAGCGCAGATGCATCCACTCCTTGTGACTTATGATTTCCAATGAAACTGTTTTGTTCTTCGTTATTACTATTCCTTTGTCTCACACCTCTGTTTACTCTCTATATTATGCATTTCTCCTACTTTCTTCTCTTGCTTTGTGGGCTACATGGAGTGTGGTGACTTGAACTGCCGCACATATGTGCAAAGTTCTATGTCGAAAACAGACAGACAGACATATGTGACATAACTTGTGATTCTTAACATTCAGTCATACTTCTTTAAAACCTATCGACTAAAAGTCAAGGAGATGGTTGGTACTAGTTTTTGAAGCCTGGATAATGAAGATATATGCATCTATATATCGTTTAAGGGCTTTTAAGACCCATGTTTGTTTGGTCAAAGAGGGAAAATCGATCGAAGAGGCTATAAAGTTGCATAGATTGAGATGGCTGCGCATGCCTAACCATCGCCTCCCCCGACGGGCATTACTACCTGATATAGGCAGGTGCAGGTTGGAAAAGAGTAAGTGGTGGCCAAACAAAAACATCGCATCAATCAATCCATGAAATCCTTGACAGTTAAACTGAGTCAGGTAGGAAGATGCAGAATTCCGGGTTGGGGCCCGTTCTCGGGACTCTAAGAATCAATGGCTGGAGACAATAGGCGACATGGCTCAAAATCATTGTCAATGGCTTACGCAGATGTATTCAGTCTCTGTAATCTTTCATATTCCTTCCTACCATTACTCATTCTGTTTCACTCTTATACTCGTCAAAACTCTATTGATTCTCTTCACTCATTTTCTTGTCTACCTTTGTGTGGTATTTGGAACGTGGCAACTCGAACTGCTGCACTTCGGTGCCAAGTCCTATGTTGAATCCAGTCATTGTTTGTTTGGTACACTCCTATCGAAAACGTCTTATCTTTTTTAATAAGTATTGAAACAGTCTGCTGGAATTGCACCTATTTTTCTGCATGGCTTACCAGATGTTTGATTTAGTATACGGCAACAGACTACAAAAATGAAGGGAAGTCGATCGATGAGGTCGTGAAGCCACTTCGATTGAGATGGCTAGGATACGTGTTACACATGCCGAGCCATCGACTTCCTTAACGAGCAACGTTAGGTGACATAAGATTAGGTTGGAAAAGAGTTAGGGATGGTCAAATCAAATCAAATCCTGGCGTCAATCTATAAACATTTTGATGGCTCGTTGGAACCATTTAGGGAGGTATAGACTGCCTGGTTGGTGTCTTCGAGATTCTACGAACCAATGGTTGGAAACTGTTGGTTATATGCCTCAAAACCGTTTTCAGCGGTGGAGATACATTCACTCTTTGTAATCCTTAAGTCCTCTTGTTTTTCCCTGTTACTATTCTTTCTCCCGCATATTTCTGCTTATTATAGTTCTGAATCTCTTTTTCTCTTTTTTCCCTACCTTTGTGTGCTACATGAAGTGTGGTAACTTGAACCACTGTAAAGTTCTATTTTGAAATTCAGTCAATTAGAACCTCAGGTTTTACATTTTCACGATTCTATGCAACACTGAATACATCTGAGGAATTCATCAGATATACCAATTAAACAGCATTCATATTCTGAAGTTTATTATAAGACAAACACCAGCATATTACTTATATTTGCCTAATCCTATAGGGTTTTATGATTATTATTGCTCTAGATACCGTGATATGACTTTCTAAGGTGGAAAATGAAGTAAATCGATGTTAGTAAAAGGACACCGCTGCCGCGTGATTGCGTATCTTACAATGTATTTACATTTTTATGTTAAGGGTATTAGGTTTCATTCTTGGATGTTGTTGAGGCATATGAGAATGAAAACGAAACAGATGTGTACTGTACTTTCACCTTTGTAATGTTCAACTTACCGATAAAATTCTGTTTACCTGAGATTTTGAATCATGGTAGTGACAAAACCTGAAACTTTCTTATCAAGCATACATTCTCTTTAATGTACTGAGCTATTGATTCAGACTTAATGAGCCAAACTACCTGGGTCAAGGTTAGAAAACACTGGGCTCACACGTGAGATAAACTGTTTCAAAATATATAGTTTAAGCTTATGAAGCATCTCTCTATAGTAATAATGTTTAATTGCTAAAGCAGTAGTAAGCAGGTTAATCTCTCCTGCCCTTCCTCAGCTATTATAGCTAACCATTATGATCACAATGAATTGAAGACAGAATGAACTATTTAAGATAAACAATATACACCTAGCATACTTCCATAAAATCATAATACCCCGTTTAACACATTATAAAATAAAATCTTTGAAACTCCATATTAATTCGCTCCAAACGAATTCAATAACCAGTTCAGTTCAGTGTTTTAGCCATGAGAAAACAAAAATTTAGAAACAAGAATGATTGATGATAAGACAAACAGTTGATGATTTTATAAGCTTCATTGATTAGATGATGATGATGATGATTACATGAAAGTGTAATATCATACGTAAGTACAAACATGCATGATGTTCATGGGCAGGAAGTTTAACACACTTTGTGATAAGCTTTATTTTTTTTAAATATAAATTTATAATTTGTTAACACCAATGAAACTAGACACAACGCAAGGGTGTGACAGACATTGACATAAAGACAATTAGTGGTAGTCAGTAGGATGTATGGTTTAGTAACAACTCTACCTGTTCATTTACTAAGATTTATGTTTCACTTAGAAAGATTACTGGTATTAACCCGACGCCTAAAGGATAATTTACTTTGGTAAGGGTATACCACACAAGGTAGCCCAGTAGCAATATGAAATAAAAAAGTGAGAAGCAATCGAGTTAAAGTGGTTGGTATATTTATCAAGTATAATTAAAGGAATATTTATTACGCTATTTTACTTTCAGGAGGAGAAGAAAGAGGGAAACTGCACTATGTATGCAAACGATTTCAATTCTCAGCTATGTCTAAATAACATCTTGGATCACTGAGTTGCATGACCTCCTGAACACCAACAAAAAGTTGTGATTCATCATCGACTATGCTCCAACATAGTGCTACACTTCTCTGCTTTCTCCAATCTACCACAGGGTTATCAAACCGATAACGGTGTATAAAACACTGAGATAAAATTCCCACTACATGTTTAACTCGCGGGAGTAAGCGTCTAAAACGGATATAATTTCTTTGAAAAAACCATAATATATATATATATATATATATATATACAACTTGATAATAAATTCGTTGAGAAGAGTCTCTTCACTGAATCACTTGTTTTGATTTTCTATATGTTACAATGAGAATTTTCGATGAATTTAAACGATATTATCTGTCAAAAGAAAAAACTCATGGCTAATTATGAGGAGTTTCCGCAGGATGAGATCGATTCCACGAAAGCAGTAATGATCAAACAGAATCTGCGCCCATCTTAAACATTGTAAGAAGACTGCTGTCATCAGAGCTTTGTAAACTCCACTTTTGACAGCTTACTTGCAACATTATCCATCAGACTACAGATAGCACTCAAAAATTGCGAGACATATGAAATTTCCGATTACTTCCAGTGGTTCGCCTTTGAGTGTGAGTGGAAACACATACCACCGCCAATCTTGCGTCAGTAATCTTACACGATGCAAAGCACACGCCATACTAACAGCCAGTGACTAGGTACGATTTAAGTGACCTGTATGTTCTTGGACAGTAAGAAGATATCTCCTACATAGGCAACAATGAATAATTTGTTGAGGTAGTGCATCAACTCCAAAGACACACACTTTGAAGGTTTCTTCCTAATGTTATCGATAAGAAAGTGAAAGAGATATGTCGAAGTTGGACAACTGTATCTAACTCCACTGCTGGAGCGAAGCAATGCTAATAAGTGTATGTCCTCATTTACGTGGTATTTTTTATAAGGATTTCAGAATGTTGACACATCTTTTGAGGATACCTTCCTTTTAGCAGATAATTCCAGACAAAAGTCCTAAAAACCTCAAAGGTAAACATAAAATCGAGAAATAAAACTATTGTTGACCTGATATATGTATGGAAGTGTTTCGAAAAGTGGGTATTTGACATATGCACTTACACCCTGAACGCAACCTAGCCTACTATTTGTGTATTAGTTTGTGTTTTGGTCCTCAAGGTACGACAAAGAGTAGTGTTTCTGACCTGGGTGGTGACATACTGATACACTAGTTACCCGAAACAGATTTTTCATGTACCATGCTGAAGGTGGAGCATGGTTCGCATTCTGGATACAGTGACGAAGTCAATGGGATACAGAATACCACTGCATTCGCAACCTGTATGTCACATATCCAGTATTCACAAAACAACTACATATAAGCCTAAGATGTCTTAAGTCATCATATGAGACGTCAATAATGTTACAAAAGCAGAAGTATGTAATGTGTCCTTTCATGACCTTCAAGTTTCGAAGAAAATGCAAACAAGCACATATATTAAATTTTCTTCGTCAAAATATATGAAAAGTCCTGACAAGTAATTAGGACTGATAACTGCATCTTAGGGTGCAACATATTGATTCTACACCAAGTGACAGAACTGCATTACCAGAGAACCGATTTTATGTATAATATATACTTTTTTAAATAATGAGTGAAAGAATCGAAAATAAACTCTTTGAAACCAAAAAATAAACCCTTTACATACTTTTAAAACTTCTATAACTCGTTTGAATTCATCTGAGATGTCAAGTTTGTGGGCATCAAAGAGCAATATAATCCTATCAGCACGCTCAGCGAACCATTCAATAACTCCAGAGAAGTCATATCCGCGATCAACACGTTGTTTCTCTCCACTTAGTATACCAGGCGTATCGATAAAAGTTATCCCTTCCAGAACACCATTAGGCATATGCGCACACTGAAAACGGTTTAAGAAACCATTTCCAAACTTTGATAGAGGTCTGAACTGTTTCTTGTGGTCCATTACCAGTGCATTTCCCGGAATAAGTCCTCCTCTAACATCATGCATTACGGCGATAAAGCTATCGGTTGTCGGCTCAGGGCCTATCCGAATTCCTGGGAAATCTTCGCCAATTAAATACCGAATGAAGGTTGTTTTTCCAGTTGAATATTGTCCAATCAACAAGACCATAGGCTTTGATTCAAAATCACTTTTTTCAAGGGGAGGGGAGTGAAAATCATGAAATTTATAGGCATTTTCAAGAGGCAGTAATTTGTTGAAATATAATTTACTAAGTCCATCGATAACACTGACATACGCCTCCTGATCTTTAGGTTTAGAGTTCTTAAGAGCGCTTAACATCGCGAAATTCAAAAAGCAACCAGATCATACAAATCACTCTAAGGTTAGCTTGAGATGCAAACAAACAAAATTGCACTGTGTGAAACTTCGACAAATTTTGCTCATATAGTCTGCAGCAGAGTATAATATAACCAGTGTCCTTGAGAACCAAGACTCGTAATTCTTCTTGTAAAGTTAATGAGATAGAACGTAATTGCCTAATTAATTATGATCAACATAAACGATAATTGGTTTTCAGGTCAGAAACCATTCGAAATAGGGATCATATCAACCGTTTTACAGAATATCAACATAACGTTTTCATTACTGGCTCACTTTCTACTACGCTTCTTCAGTTTCTGAGAAACCATTGAAAGTCTTAATTTCCTTTCGACTTTGTTAATTAATTTTTGAAAAGGTATTTCCGGTGAATCTAAGAGCATCGCTGACATGGATTTGCTAGCATGGTGTTTCTAACCTCTCTATTCTCAACATAGCACCACTGGCATCTACCCATGTGGCTGAGCGACTGTTGCAGCACTCATCTAGCAAACATTACAGGCTACAACTTCTTGGCAGAAAATCAACAAATCCGTTCCCATGTTTCTGAAAAACAGCCACGGGATTAATAATTTTCCTCCTCCATTTGTAGGAAATTTGCAAACATAGATCAGTAAACTCTCATATTCCAACGAAGTAACAAAGCACCACCAAGTGCTCTGGGGTTTCACTCATTTCATGGGAACATGATAAACTCGGTTTATTGAAATATGTCACTTCAAGGTATGTAATGAGGCTACTTACAGGTACCGCATTTGCCTTTTAAATCACATGACCTCTGACACTTAGATCGAGTGAAGATTTTCTACTTTCTATCGTGACTGGTTTCCTTCCTCCGACTGAAGCGCATTCACATCTAAATAAAATTTGTTTTCAAATTTCCTTGAACAATCACAAACATAAACTTCTCAGACTGAGACCCACTAATTTCAATAGTAGAAGCGTGCTCAATTCGATCATGACACCAAAGAGGTCGTTTCGCCAGCTAAAAACAGTAGCAGTCAGTAACACACACACATAAATGTGTCTTCGTAATAAAAATCCCTCATGGATGTGTCATCATCATTTCTATTTTCTTAATTTCAGCAGCGTCAAGCAGTAATGTAGAGGTGACTTCAGCCAAGTTGGCTGTAAGTGGTTTATGGAGATACTGGCTAGGTTAAATGATAATAATGCTTGAAAATACGTGTTCTTCTTATGACTAGTATATGCCTTTTGAATAACTTATTCCGAAACCCTGTAGAAATGAGGGGTCATCTACAAAATTGCTTTGTAGAATGAAATGCCGCAGGTCATACCAGTGATGTAATTTGTGTAGGCAGAAATTCACTGCAGGATCTCTAGAAAACCTGTTACTAAGATAAACTGAGAAACTTGAGGTTAATTACTTGCTTGCCTTGCCAAATTAAAACTAAAACATGAAAACTAAAAAGTGAATTATTTAGGAGTATGCATCCAAAGGATATAAATTTAGGTTAAACAAGGTTTATGATGATTTTTGAATGATGTGTCATCTTCAACGGACTTATGGGCTTTGAGATAGTGTGTGTTGACCGCGGAAGTAGGACATAAATGGCTTTGAGGCCCTATCAGAGTTTGTGTTCTTCAAAACAAAACTTAAAGTACCAAAGTCATCTGGAGATGAACGTGAGGCAGTTATATTCCTTGTCCTATTTAGCGACGGATAATTGCCCCCACAACATATGAGTTACAATATTTCCTCTGCCACGAATGTTGCAGATATGTTTTAACAGAACACTCAGTGTTAAGAAATGACAACACCCACAATTTCAGCAACAGATAACAGCGGAATATAGAGTCCATAGCTAGTCCGTCGCCTAGTTAACTAGCACGCTAGTTTTCTAGCCGGTCCCAAGCCCGAGCTAGCAGCCCCACTTTACTAAATCTTTCAAACCTCTAGAGAAACTTCAAGACAGAAAATATATTAAAAATACAAAAACTTCAAAAAACAATCTTATTCTTCGCTCGAAACGAAGAAGTGAAATAACACAGCGGGCTGGTGAAAGCTTTCGGGAAGCCAGTCAGTCAGAAGATGTGTCTTCTCTATCTTGATGAAAGCAAGAATAAGAATGGGGACGTGGAATGTCCGTACAATACAGGAGACTGGGTAGGCTGACCAAGTAGCCAAGATATGCGAAGATATGGTACAGAGGTGCTGGGTATCTGCGAAAGCAGATGGAATGGATGTGGATTATCCAAATTGTCAACTGGAGAGTCAGTAATCTACTCCGGTCTGGTCATCCGGACGACAACCACGAACACACTGGGGGAGTGGCCATCATGTTGTCACCAGAGGCAGCCTGAGCCCCAACGGAGTGAGAACCAATCTCCTCTCGAAGGATCATGACAGCAAGACTCAACTCATAAGGAAGGAAGGCCACAATTATCCAATGCTACGCCACAAACAAAGTACTGTGTAGAATTTTTGAAATTATGCACATGAACATGTTTGGGTGGCAGAAGCTGTTTTTTCTAGTTCATTTGTTGGTTGCCGGTATTGTTGCCGGCTCAGGTGATTACATTATATGTAGAAATCCGAAAAAATAATGATTTTCACGTTCATTTTTATACCATGCAACAATCTACGAGTCAATCTGGTGAACAGAGCACGATCGGAGTTTATATTAGCAAGGTTTTCAAAGAACATAATAATCTTGCAGAATTTAGAATCTGGGTTGAAGTTGAAAAGACTTTAAAGCTTTTCGATAAGATGAGTATACCATTAGTATGCCTGTTATCAGTTAAAAAATCAGATATATTGTTAGAGAATCTAAGCCAAACAAGGATGAGCCACATGTGAAGTATGAATGTGTGGTGTTTGTATGTACTTGTAGAAACAAAAGGAAATCTGGAGGCTATCGGAAACCCCTAAAGGGTAAGTGTTAACTATGGCTGTTAATCCCTAATGTACTAGATCCAAATACATGAACTAAGCTTGTCTGTAGTAAAGCCATTCAATTTGTTGCTAAACGACTTTAAAAGCGGATAACATACGATGACGTGGTGTGTGTACAAACTATCCCAGTTAAAGGTAAGACTTTAATTGGCAAGGAAAACGTTTCGGATTTTAGTCTAAAATTTGTATGTATATAAATATAAAATATAAATATAAAAATATACATGGAAGTAAAAAATCCCTTAAATCAGATAAAGGGAACTGGATGAAAAATTGTGTGTGGAATTGTAATCACACAAAATGTCAACTGTTTTGAGTAAAGGCACATTAGTGAATAACGAGTTTACATCAAAAGAGTACGTATTCTTGTTCATGATAGTAATAACGTCAAGACAATTAACCAATTCAAATGTATCTTTTAACACACTTATAGAATTGTGTTTTGACTGATACCATACTTCTACTAACCATTTAGCAAGTTTATGCGTTGAGGATTTACACATTGACAAAATAAGACGTAGAGGATTATTGGGTTTGTGTATTTTTGGCAAACCAAACATATGCAGGAATTTACATTCTGATGGTTTTAAAGAGTCAAATTTATTTTTACTTATAGCATTTCCGTCATGAAGCTTCAATAGATTATCTGTCACTGTGCCCTGCAACAACTGAATATCTTCTGAGGAAGGATTTCGGCTAAATTTGCTTTTATCATGAAGAATAGACATCATTTTAGATTTGTAGTCACTTTTATTCATAATGACGACTCCAGAACCTTTATCAGGTTTCGTAATAATTATATTAGAGTTTTCCCGTAGCTCTTTCCCCTCCACCACATAACTTTCTCAGTGGGATCACGTGAATAATTTATCAGATATAGTTCACGATCGCAATTAATTAGTATCTGCTGTGCAACAATTTCTTTGTATTTTTACTATTGAAGAGCAACATAATCTTATTGTATGTTCCCTCTAATTGTAAGAAAAATGCATATTCCATCTTATTGTGTGGTTCTTAAACTTGCATTCAACCAAATTACTTTACTTTTTAGCTCGTTATTACACTTCTGTGTTAATGTTTTAATCCCATAATGAAATCCACTAATCTGGACAGAAAAATACAGCTGACGCTTGATTGTGGCCAAAAAAATTTTGGTAGCACCAAATGTAATCAGTGTCAAACGATATACACAACTGGTGATAAGGAAGACGGCCAAGTTAAACTTTAGACACCAACAACTACCAATCAGCGAACGACGTCAAATTATCCAATGAGATTCACGAACGTAGTTCAATGTTGTATAGCGCCTGATTCATTTCAATGCGTGCCCTTACAAGGTTACGTTTGCAATTCTAGGAGGATAGTGTCTTTCAGTATTGCCTGGAATTAGGCTTGCTTCGAATAGAGAGAAGTTGTTCGTGTGGTTGTGTAATGACTCTGAAAAGCTATACTAGGTCAACTGATGGTTTTGTACATCGTTGTGGAATATGCTAGCAGCTGGTAGCGAGTTAGTATTAGAGAGGGTAATATTTCGTGGGAAATTTTTTGCCAGGTCGCATCTCTTCCTAGCCCATATTTTGTACATTTTCAATTACCGGGTACTGTTGCCGAGACGGAGAACAGCCTCCGTCTCAACAGTTCACTGGTATACCACTGGTATACCAGCACTGCAGGGACATCGCCTAATGGAAAATGGACAGAATTACTTCGTTTTTAGGCGGGGACAACGTAATAGTCCATGTGGATGAGACAGTGTTGGTGAAGAAATATAACCGCGGTCGTCAGAGATTCAGATTCAGATTATAAGGATAGAAGGCTCTTGTTGCCTATGTTAATCCTCGCGATACATATATCTCTGCAGAGATCCAGTTTCTCTTTGAAAGCGTTCACCGATGGAGCTGTTACTACTGAATCAGGTAAGGAGTTCCACTCTGTGAGAGAATCTAAACTCCAAACGTGTTTTATTTGACCTCGGTTTGAGCACCTTCTTCTGGTGACCCCGTAAATGTATTCTAGAGGGAGAGAAAAGGTTTGAAAGGTCAATCCCTAAATCACCCTTGAATATACGGTAAGCCAAAATTAAGTCGCCTCTCCTCCTTCGATATGATAATGGGAAGAGATTTAAATGCTCCATCCTCATATCATAAGGAAGGTGTGAGATGCCATTAACTAATTTTGTTCATACCCTCTGTACTCTTTCCAGGGTATGTGCCTCTTTTTTGAAGCATGGACTCACCGCTTGTGTGCAGCAATCTAGATGAGGCCTGACATATGTTGCATAGAGTACTTGGAACATACCCTCGTCTAATCGTTTGGAAGATCTTCGAGGTGCCCATAGCATTCGAAAAGCCTTAGCTGCGGCTCGATTGCAGTTTGCCGTTGTTTTTAAGTCATGGCTAACAATAATTCCCAAGTCCTTTTGTTCCCTAACATCTGGCAGTTCTGTGTCCCCCATGGAGTACGACGTGTAAGACTTCTGACCCAGGTGCATTACCGCGCTTTTCTTGGAATTAATTTCCAGACTCCAAAGGTTAGCCCACTCGGTTAATTTGTCTAGACCGTTTTGTAGTACCAACCTATCATCGCTACTATTTACGGTTTTCCATATCTTAATATCGTCCGCAAATAGTAAGGAAGATGAGGCAAGAATTTTTGGCACTTCATTTACGTATAATAAGAATAGCAGGGGGCCCAGTACCGTTCCCTGAGGTACTCCACTTTGTACTGCTTTCCACCCTGACAGTACACCATTAACCCTTACCTTCTGTCTCCTATCCATCAGGTAGTCACTAAACCACTCGCATAAGCGTTGGTCTAATCCAAGATGTTTAAGTTTACTAAGAAGACCTAAGTGGGATACCTTATCGAATGCTTTACTAAGATCGATAAATACAACGTCCAGTAGATGGCTTTTATCCCTGGCCTCGGCCCAATCTTCCCTAGCTAACAGTAAGTTTGTCAAGCAGGATCGTCCTGGTCGGAATCCATGCTGTTCAACTGCCAGTAAGCCATGTTTTTCCGTATGAGCTAAGAGCTGGTCCCTTATGAGTTTTTCTAACACCTTTGCTATAATGCAGGTCAGACTTACAGGCCGGTAGTTAGATACTAACTGTCTATCCCCATCTTTGAAGGTGGGGCTTATAAAAGCATCTTTCCAGTCTCTGGGTAACCTAGCCTGGGTCAGAGACATCTGAAAAATCTCCGTAAGTGGAATGTATATTATATCCGCCAGGGAGCTTAGCAATCTAGGGTGAAGTCCGTCTGGTCCAGGTGATTTACCTGGCTTCAACTTAGACAGTAGTTTCAGAACCATTACATCATCTACCACAATTGGGGGCATTTTAGGGGCTACACCAGTTACCTCGCTACACCCCTGGGTGGTACGATTAGACGAAAAAACATCACAGAAATATTCGGAGAGCACCTCAGCTTTTGTTTCGTCTGATTCTCCAGCCTCTCCTGTGTTGCTAATGAGGGACGGTATGCCACTACTAGTTTTAGTCCTACGTTTGATATACGAGAACAGTCTTTTTGGATAATTCACACGTTCAGTGCTAACTGCCTCTCATACTCCAAACGACTTTTGTCAATCTCAAACTTGCAAAGGTTTCGAACTTTGCGGTATTCTACCCGAAACTCATCCCTTCCAGTCACAGCAAACCGGTCCCATAAGTTCTTTCGTTTTCTTAGTAACCTCCTTATTTCATTACTAATCCAAGGTGGTTTATGAGATAATTTTCGAGGCGTAGACCAAGGTACAAAGGGTGCAGTGACGCACTCTAGTGTATTCCTAAATCCCATCCAAGCCTCCTCGACAGTCTGGTGTGTGTTAACAGACCAGTTAGCTAGGGTTGCTGCATTTCGGATTGCAGGTATATTCGCTTTCCAAACGTTTGGGCGAGCGGCTGTTGATCTCTGTATGACGGCCTGGATCCTGAACATAAAAGTAATAACTATGTGGTCACTACTGCCTAGCGGCGCCAGGCTCCTAATGTTATCAACATCCTCCTTCTGGTGTGTTAGCACCAAGTCTAGAGTGGACGGGTCATGTTTAGGATGGTATCTTGTTGGTGCATCCATATGCTGCACAAGTGCGCATTCAAGCACTGTCAGTATGAGTTCCCTGTTGAAACAAGTGTACGAAGTAGTTGATATTAATTCCTCCCAATTAATATGCGGGGCATTAAAATCACCTACTATTAGACACCTATTCTTTCTACTCCACGTCCTGAGGTGATTTATAACGAAATTGTCAGCTTGGCTGGTAGGACTTCTATAAATAACCCCTATCGTTACAGTGCCTTTGTTCAAGTTAATGACACAACCTGCGGCTACACAGGTGCCACTGTCATGGGCTTCCGACAATGTCGACCTAATTCCTATGTCATCTCGAATGTATAGAGCGAGCCCCCCACCTTTCCGGCTACTTACTCTGTCTGCTCTAATGCAGATGTACCCAGGTATGAGTGGAGTTAAGTCTATACCCATTAACAACCATGTTTCGGTGATAGCAATCACATCCGGCTGTATTTCCTCAGTCAACACTCCTAGTTCAGGAAGCTTATTCCTAAGACTACAAGCGTTCGTGTAGCATACTGACAGACCTATGTGTTCACTCGACTTATGAACAGAGGTCTGGGTAACATAGGTTTCCGAGACCTCACTACCCGAAAACCCAACAGTTTGATGTCTTTTTCACCTTTTTCTAATCGGGCCTTTAGTTCAGCCACAGCTTCTCTTCTCCTAATTCTATCTTCCAAAGGCCAGTCTGGCCTAATTCTCATTTTTTTATTCTTCATCTTGAATGCGTTGTTGAGGATAATAGTTTTCTCCATCTCGTTCCCCAGTACCACCTTCAGCAGTCGTGGGGAACTTTCCGTTGCATCGGCGATTCGTTTACCGATTCTGATGACTTTCCTTATGTGAACACCATTCGTTTTTTCCGGAAGTATTTCGCGGATGATGGAGCTAACTATTTCGAGATCGTCAGCATGTCGAGCAGCTGGATCTACCTTCTTCGATTCCTCCAAATTCCAAATTACTATACTGTAGTTTGAATCCGAAGGTTTAATCTTGTCAGTGTTTACGGCCGTTGAGACCTTATCACTAACCACAGTACTTTTCTCTTTCCTGCGATTCTTGAGCTTCCTACTCTTCGGCACTAGCCAGGTGGAATCAGATGGTTCCACTTTACTCTCGCCGCAGTTGGAAGCTGTGCGTTCACCAGACACGCAACGCTTCATCGCTGTGGTATCACCCTGCTGTCTTACAATGTTGGCACTGTTTGCCCTCCTAGGTTTTCGGGGCTTTTTACGTGCTATTGTTGACTGCTGATGACACTTCACCTCTGTTGCTTCTTTCGAAGCTAAGGGATGTGGTTCTGCCTTAGTTTTATGACTAAGGTCAGAATCCTCGTTTATAACATCTGTACTAGATGTTGCATTTTTCCCCTCATCAGAGGTTTTTGGTAACTTCTTCGACATGAGAAGTCCTACGGCCTCATGGATGAGGACATCCAACGGGTTTGCACAAAATTTGCACATCCATGGAGATGACGGCTTGATGCTTCTCCTATGTGGTGAGAGCGGTCTACTAGCCAAGTGGTGGACAGTAATTGAGGTCAATGTTTATGTATCAAATATTAGTCATGTTGTGGTGAGAGATGGTTGCTGGCCAAATTGGTTGACAGTAATCGAGGTCAAAGGTCAAGGTGGACAGGCGGTTACAGTTAACATATAGATGAACTGACACAGCCACAAGAGATGCAAGGTTAACTTTGTGTGAGAAACAACCAATCAACAGACTGTATTTTCTACTAACATTGACCTTCAATAATGTACATAAAAATCTATAAATACGTGTTGATTTTTCGTAATAAACGATCTGTTGCCTGGCCCTTGTCTTCTGTTGTTACATTTGGTGTCGCTGCCTACCGACAAATGGAAAGCCTATGCCCTGCAGTTTTTGATGAAGACATATGGATCTTCGGGCAGGACTTTGAGGCTTATTCGCAGTTGAGTGGCGTTCAAGATCTGTCAGCGATAAGGCTGCTACTTGGGACGCTGCTGGGAGGTCGGGAGAAAGCAGCATATGGAAGTGTGAGGCGAAATACCTTCGAATGTGCGACAGGGTCAGGCAAACAGTTTCCAAAGTGGGAAGGACCATATATGGTGACGTTGAGATGGGATTACGCAGACACAATCGCAATGGTAAACACCGTTAAAGAAGTGAACATCCGCAAGCGCCGAGATTCCAGACAGCAAGACAACAGAGCAAAGCCCCAAGAACAGAGAAGACCGAGCCGACTTCAGTCCAAACTATTTGACTGGGGGACGAGTGTGGTGAGAGCGGTCTACTAGCCAAGTGGTGGACAGTAATTGAGGTCAATGTTTATGTATCAAATATTAGTCATGTTGTGGTGAGAGATGGTTGCTGGCCAAATTGGTTGACAGTAATCGAGGTCAAAGGTCAAGGTGGACAGGCGGTTACAGTTAACATATAGATGAACTGACACAGCCACAAGAGATGCAAGGTTAACTTTGTGTGAGAAACAACCAATCAACAGACTGTATTTTCTACTAACATTGACCTTCAATAATGTACATAAAAATCTATAAATACGTGTTGATTTTTCGTAATAAACGATCTGTTGCCTGGCCCTTGTCTTCTGTTGTTACACCTATAGGCTGATGGTGATAAGCCAGTGCGAACTTTATGGAACCATAGGTTGCAGTTATCACGCTGCATCCCACCCTCCACCGGAAAGTGGCAGTCCGGTCGTCCACAACTATTTAATAATAATAATGGCTTTATTCCAAACAGTATTTGTGGTACAGGTATGGAATTTTCAGCGTTCATTACAATATTGCACCTAATTACCTCATAAATTTTATAAGGATTTAAAAATATAAAGCAACAACAACAAAAAGAAAAAAGAGAAATAAAAGAAATTAAAAAGAACAGCATTGCATTCACATATTTAAACAGTGCACCACAGGATATGATATATAAAATTAGTCTGTAATAGAATATATGAGCAACAATATAATAGTAACAAAGAAAGGAGAACAAAAGCTAGTGGGAACTATTTGTTAGAGTGCCGCAGTAAGTCGATCGTGTCATGCCTAACAGTTTTCTCATCACATAACAGCTGTGCCAGATAAGAAATTGTGGAGTTTTTATACTTGGTAGTCCTGGCATATAGCCTCCTATAGTTGCTTCTAGTTCTACCAGATGAAATGCAAGGAGAGAGTTGCGTATAGAGAGGGTGTTCGGGGTCTGACAATATAGAATTCGCTAGTTTCTTACATGACATTATATGTCTATCCACAATGGTGTTAACCAGTTGGTTTAACGAAATCCCACTTCCCCTACTAACAGTTTTTAGTGCCCTATGCAGCGAAGCAAAGTCTTTCTTAAGTAGTCCAGGGAAGATTAATGGGGAGCAGTAAAGAGGGATGGGTAGAATACTTTTTTTTTTTTTTTTTTTTTTTTAAGACTGCCTTATAGCAGACTGCCTAAACTTCCTAACGTAGAACGTTAAGCGAAACATTTTTCTAGTCACTAGCAAGATATGAGAGGACCAGGAAAGATCGGAGGAAATACTCAGTCCAAGTTACTTGACATCTGATGTAGTTTCAACCTCTATGCCGTCAATGATAGTGGGACCATGTGAGCTAGCTAGTTGTTGAAGGTCACTTTTTCGTCTGAAAGTAAAATTTACTACCTGACATTTAGACGGATTCAGCTTAAGACCGTTTGAAGAGGACCACTGACTAATTTCCGAGAGAAAGTTATTTAATATGGAACAGTCTGACTGAGAGTTGACAGGCATGGAGACAGAGAGGTCATCAGCATACTTGACAAAATTTGCTACATCAGAATGGGGCAAGTCATGTAAGAAAAAAGAAAACAGAAAAGGAGAAAGAACAGCACCTTGAGGAACACCAGCTAAAGTAAGTGAGGTAGTGGAGGACTTTCCATTGTAGATAGTGTACTGCCTCCTTTTTTTTTTTTTTTTTTTTTTTTTTTTTTTTATCCAGCTCTCACTCTGTGTTGCAGCAAGCTTACTTAACAAGAGAGACCTAGGTACAGAGTCAAATGCAGATGTGTAATCAAGGAAGGCACACCGAACATATTTGGCTCCTCTATCTAAACTAGAGACTATATTATGATATAGAACTACAGCGACATCTGAGGTACACCTACTATGTTTATAGGCAAACTGGTTGGGGTCATTAAAAGGCTTTGAAGAGGGTTCAAGATTAAGTAAAATAAGTCTTTCCATAACTTTTAAAAAAGGTGAGGTAATAGCAATGGGTCTAAACTTGACAGCAGGTCCACTTGTTGATTTGGGCACTGGAACAACCTTGATATTTTTCCATGAGTCAGGAATAAAACTTTTGGAAAAAGATTCATTGAAAATGTCAGTTAATGGGTAACATAAGATGTCAGCACACTTCTGAAGGATAACAGCAGGAACTCCATCAGGACCAAGGGACTGGGTAGGTTTGAGAGACTGAAGACACTTGAGGACACCATTCGTGTTAAAACATGAGAAGCAGTCATTATTTATACTATTAGATTTGGGAATCATAACATCTGCAGGGATACATATGAAGGATTTATTAAGCATATCAACATCAACGGAAGTATCATTCATTATTTGCTTACCACCTGTGATTTCCTTTAATAGCTTCCACATATTAGATGAGGATTTACATGAAAGAAACTTCTGGTTATAGAGAGCATTTAGTCTTTGTAATTCGGCTTTAATTAAAGTGTTCATTCTCTTAACGCCAGATTTATTTCTCATTTTGTACAACCTCTCTTTTTCACGGCGAAGCTTTTTGAGTTGAGAAGAGGCGAAACGGTCGAACTTTAAGAAGATTGTCTCTTTAGGACAACAAACATCAAGACAGAAATTGAGCTAATGTGTCATGTTACTAATTGTGTTGTCAAGAGCTTGTTCAGTAAACAGGTTCCAGTTTGTGTCTTTTAATATTGTCCTTAGATTCTGTATGTTGTCATGTGAATAACATCTGTGTTGTGTTTTTTTCCCAAGGTGGGAGAAGACCCTTTTGTGCAGCTTTCCATATACCTTGGGCAATACTCTTATGATGCAGTGATCAGAGTTAAGTAGTGGGGCTCTTTTCCGAGCTTCAAATATTCCAATGTCATTTGTGAACACAAGATCTAGAATATTATCCATTCGAGTCGGAAAGTTGACAATGTTATCATGACCAAGTGAAATAAGGAAACTGTGATCACTAGAATTGAAATCTCCAGTAACTATAGACAAGGAGTTTCCGAAGGAGGTGGCAGCAAAGGAGGTAAATTCATCAGCAAATAAAGACAATTCAGTGGAATTGCATCCAGGCGCAATATAAATGTTCGAGATGTATATGTAGTTATATTTTGACAAATGCTTAGGTCGACATTTGACGGTGAGGCAGTCAATGTTGTCACTAGAGAATTTGAAACATACTTTATTAGATGTACACCATTGTGAATTTATGAAGATGGCGACACCGCCACCACGTTTCTTCCTAGAACTACATCGATCTTGTCTGAATAGTTTGAAATCATGCAGATACACTAGATTGTCATCGTATAGATCATGTAGCCATGTTTCTTGAAGTGATATGATCCCAGGATTTCGATATATAATGGAAGACACAAGTGATTGAAGACAGTTAATCTTGGCTGGCAGGGAGCGACAGTTAGTACTCATGATTGCAGGAACGGTCATAAATTAAATAGGGGTGTTTTTTAAGGCTCTTTGCCACCCGGCATGATGCTTTTTTTGTCTTTTTTATGGCATTTCCGACCAGTAGGTTTTAAGGATATTAAATACTCACGAGTATAAATGATCCGATTAGAGGACATATAAGAATAAAATTTAATCATTTGAAATAAATTGGAAATGAGCAATTAGATGCAATATGATTTGTAATGATTAAGGTATTTGGTAGCCCAAGATTTAAGCAGGCCGCCAAGGTGCAATCATGTCAGGTGTGGGAATCATGTCAGTATAAGCTGCTTAAGTTACACACAAATATGTACATATATATTTGCCTAAATACAGAGATATAAAGACACAAAAAGTCACAAAAGTGCACAAAAATAGACACTACTTTAACTAATTAAACCAGTTAAAGTAAACCAAAAGGCTTCTGATGCGATTTACACAACAAAAGCAGAAGTTACTTCACAACGTAAAAAATGCCACTCTCTTTTTCGAAGCGCGCGCGCAACAAGAGCGAACAACATTTGGGTCATAGGTTTATACGACACGTTCCTCCGAAAAGGATTTGTTGAAAGAATAGCAGACAGGAAGGCGACTACTCTGGTACCTATTATAAAGCGACTTGTGAAACCGGGATCAATTTTACACACCGACGAGTGGAAGGGCTATGATTCATTGTCATCCCTGGGATACATTCATCACAGAGTAAACCACTCCAGTGATTTCGTGTATTCAGTTACAGGGAATCTTACAAATTTCATTGAAGGATTTCGCGGTCGATTGAAAAATAGGATAAGGGCTATAAATGGATCTCAAAAGGATCTCATTGATAGTCATTTAGATTAATAAATGTATAGAATGAGGTGCGACCTCTCTATTGACAGTCCCATGCTGAATTAGGAAATTTTTCTCTCCCATGTTCGGAAAAGATACCCATTGTAACCGTTTTATCACTTTTTTATGCATTTTTCTATAAACATACGTTTCCGCTTATCATAAACGCCTCTTTCATGTGATTGTTCGGTTCAAGGTCGTTTGTTGATTGGTTGTTACTGGTGTCGAAAGTTTAACTTTGCCAAGAAGACATTAAGGCACACAAGAAATACCATCGATCCAAATTATTTCCAATTGTCCGAGTAAGATTTCTAGTTATTAGCGTGAATGTGAATCTCTGTATGGTTTCTAACAGTTTTTCGTAATTAATAATGAAAAATACTCCATTTTATAATTAAAGAAACTGAAATAGCAGGTAGCTTTTTAAAAAATATATTGAAAATCCTTTTGTCAAACACTTCGTAATTTGCACTTGTTATTGTTACGAAAATCCAGTATCTCACACAGTTCAATGACAATTTTGATTTAATCTAAAAATTAGTATTCATTGCTGCTGTAAAGAAGAGGGGAGCTTCGGAAGTGTAAGAAAGAGGTTCACACATGAACATACTTCTTTATTCGATTCTGTTTACTTTTTTATATAGAAGAGTGAAGAGAAATTGCCACTAACTTCAATTTTTTTGTGATATGTCCGATTACACCTTAAGGTAATGAATCCCATGGTATCCCAACAGAAGCCAATGATCCCTAGCTTTCCTCCATTCATTCGATTTAAAATTGAGGTGGCATAACAGCCTTCTGTCTTCTCTTAGTCCCCACGTGTCCGTAGTGAGCCACTGTTTGTCCTCTCTCTTCTTTCTGCTTAGAACTTCCATGTAGTTTTGACTCCACACTTCTTTCAGGTTGTCCCAGTGTTTTTCAACGATGGTCTCTTCGCTAGTGTTGATTTATGTCTCACTCTTTTCCTCATGATTGCAGTGCAGCGAATGTAGCAAAGAAAATGTAGCGCACTATTCGTAAACGCGTCAAGGCCATTTTTTCGAAATTATTGCCTCCTTTATTCAATAAATTGTGCAGATATCAGTAGAGTGATGATAAACGTTATCGTGATATATTATCGCGCAATGTATGGGTTATCGTGTTCACGCCTATAGAGGCGTTATGAGCGTTTATTTTTGTGAAAGTAGATTATATATGACTGGTTCCAGGCTTCTATAGCGGAAAAAGCAACATTTTCCCGGATTGTGTTCGTATTAATGGATAAAACTGTCATGATATCCCAGAGGATGTATTACTTCAAGAACTCATCGTATATAAGAAATCTAGCATAGAAAGACTATTATTTGCGTTTTAGAGCCGTAATGGTTTGTTATTTGCTAGTTTTTTGGGGATATTAAGGTTGAAAATTAACTATAGGCAATGGTTGTTTTCATAGCAGTTATTCTATGATAACGAGACATTTGAAGGAGAACTAGCCCGCAGACACAAGTTAAATATACGTTTAGAGGATGCCAAACACTTTTTTATCATCATCCGTGATGATTGAAATATTCCATAACACATCGAAGAGAGCATGCGATGAATGAGACAATCTGCTGAATTTCCTGATGATCATATCCACTTCGATGAAGTTTCTAGTTAAAATCGCTCAGGTGATTGCAATTCATAACCTAACTTATTGTGCCTGTAGAGATGTCATGCATTCCTTGTAAACACCCGTTTATACGACATATTAAATTATTATTTGCTTGGTGCTATACTTTAGAAGAGGAACAATGTGTGTGACAGTGAAAACCGCAGAAGAATGCTGTCATGACCAAAGAATGAGAAAGGAGAATGAATCTTTTTCAGAAAAGGTAGGAAAATGTAAAGCGTTTCACTTTCACATTATTTATTTCTGACTTCGACGATTTAAAAATTACACGTTATTCACTTACTTGCAGATGTTCGGTGAAGTCAGTCAACCTGGTCACAGCAATTACGCATCCCCGAAGTAATTACGAAAAGCAGTTGTGTAAAGACATTCGCTTATTATTTTTCATTAAATATATTTAACATCCTGCTTACCTTAACTTTCTTATTCTATCCCAGTGAAACTAAACTTGTCATTATGACGAGATGGAGGCCTGACCTATCAATGAGACCTGGGAAAGTAATTGTAGGCATAATTCAACGTAGGCGAAATCGTACTAACATTGCTACAGCCCAACCTATTAAATTACTCGTCTCGTGTAGACTTCATTTTACACTATATGTTAACACCCGTAGGCATATGGATTGACATAACGCTTTAAGTGAAATAATAGTAATACACTACTTGTGATTATACTTAACTTCATACGAAATCGAACTCAACTGCAGGGCCTAAGTTCTATTCTCATTTTTCAAATACTGAAGTTAGGTATTTTTGTCATTAGTCCCTACAGATTTATCATGACTGGGAGACGTAATCGCGTACTTCTGGGCAGATTTTTGGACTTGAATGAAGCACTTATAATTCACCACTTTTATCGATGGATAGTGTTCCTACAGAATTGCACTCACGTATAGTCTCAACGGCACCTCTCAATGCTTTTGCGCAATCCATGACAAACGTTTCTGTATTAGAAGTCGTACCCATCATACATTTAAATTTATCCAGGATCGTCGTTACATCATCTAGTCTTTCCTGTCTACTCCATGCAAACATAACCGGTAGATCTTCTCCATGAAAGTCTGTAACAACAAATTGAAACAGTTTATAACTTCAAATATTTGATGTAGAAAACATTTACACCTACTTTCCTCTACTAGTGTTGTAGGTGGAATCGAAACCCACGACCTCAGGGAATTTGTGGCAAATTTCGATTTGCCTATTTGAACTAAAACAAGCTATTTTTATTCTTCCATCGTTTTCATCCCGAATTACAACCAATTTCCCAGCTTGATGTAATCTAGAAGAAACCACTGACCGTAAATCATAATCTGAAAGGTTATTCTTGTAAATCAGTAAATAAATAAATAAATTTATTCTCAAAGTACAGTACATGAGGGACGCCAGTTTACAGGCATCATCAAATCGTTACAGAAATAGAAGCATATAATTCAATCACAATTTACAGGCAGTAGCAAGATATGCTTTACGTGTTCGCTGGAGATTATACATATACTTGATAAATGTTAATCCCAGTAGTATAAAACAGCCTTTTCACTTATATACAATCATTTCTGTGCACAGTCGGAAAAAAATCTGCTAGATTGTTAGTGAGAGCAACACATCAGGAAATACAGAAGTATTGTCTTCGCATTAACAAAAAAACCAGGTCTCTTATATTTCGTAGATCATTGTACGTCATCCTTTTTTTGAATCGTTCTGCCACGTAATCAATAACCTTTTAAGGTTCGGATGAAACAGACAGAATCGGCTTAACTATACAGAGTTCAGACTCATCTAATTTGCGTGCTCTGGCATCCTTCATTAAATATTCACGAGTGCAATAGTGATTATGAATCATATATACAGATTGTATAATGAATTCGTTGCAATGATATCGGATGCGTATCATTGACGGGCAACCACTGTATTTAGATCTACTCCATAAGACTTTAACAACCACAGGAAACTTACCCTCTAAGGCGAATGTGATTACCTACGGATTTCCTTTTGTGTCCAAAAGTACATACAAACACCGCATAGTCATACTTCACGTGTCGCTCATCCTTATTTAATTTGGATTCACTCACAATATACCGGGTGTTTGTTAACTGATAATAGACACACTGATACTGTGCTCACCTTCTCAAAAAGCTTCAAAGCTTTTTCAACATCATCCCAGGTTCTAAATTCTCCAGGTTTAATTTGCTCTTCGAAAACTTTGCTAATATCAACTCTGATCGTATTTTCCCCACCAGATTGACTCGTAGATTGCTGCATGCTGTAAACATGAATGTGACAGACATTGCTTTTTCCAAATTTCTACATATTAAGTAAGCAACTGAGCCAGCAACAATAACGGCAACCAACGAATGAACTGGAAACAACTGCTTCCGCCAACCAAACATGTTCATGTGCACAATTTCCAAAACTTCTACACAGTACGAATTCATTAATAGTGGAAAAACAACTAAAACCCTGAAACCATGCATGAATGCAACGTATGAAACAACTGCAATGAAATGAATGCACTGACCTGCTGGTAAAAACTTTCGAAACAAACGAAATAACTAATTCTAACAGAAACGGAAACAATAATGAAGTGAAACGCAACATTTGTAAACGGTGTGCATCAAGATAGGTTGTGAATAACTGCTGGATAAACGGAAAAACCAATGTGTAAACTAACAGCTACGGAACTGCAATCCAACATGGCCGACTAACATGGACGAAAATGACCTTTGAGCGTCTCACTCCATCAATGACCTTGTACGTGATGCTTAATTTCATTCCAACGATTGTTCGTTTAAGGTTATATTGATTAACGTGCGCTGTTCAGAGCTGGCGACACTCTGTGATGTTGAGGTATGTTGTTTCTCCTGGCGATATTATTTTCCACTTTTTCTTCAAGATATATTTTTAAAATAGTGTTATGTATTTTCAAAACTGTTGGGGTATAATAATTTTCGTCTACTAGTACACACAGGGAGCACTACTGAAAGCATATATCAGAATGTTATATACTTAACTTTTTGGCTGGAAAATAACAGTGTGTTAGTAGTTTTTGCTGTCTGAGTAATGTTTTGCCGAGATCATACCACACCTGCCAGTCGGTTCCAATATTTAGTATCAAGGGAGAACCAGTATTTCTTAGCCATAGTTTCTTCCCCGTGTTTGAACTCTGCCACCACATTCTTCTAAATGTTTCGGTACCGTGGAAAGGCAAAGAGAGAGAAAGTCAGGTCCATAATTATATATTGTAGTTTTGAACATTGTAATGAGATCTCTGACTACATTATAAGAAGAACAGATTTAAACTGCTGACCCTATACGCATGTGATATATTGGTCATATCAGAATATATGTCTTTTGAAACAGTGGTTTAGCTACTCGGAAGTAGTTTTCAAGTTTTGACCACACCGGAGATGTATATAAAGTGAACATTTCACCGTTGATTCTAGTAAAGGCGAGGCTTATTGCCATGGAGATCTAAAACTGCAAGATTCCGTCGCGCGACAGTGGCTTAGTTTTTAGGCCATGATGTAGTATGACACTTAGATCCATGTGTATCTGAATTGATATGAACGGTATTCCCCTCAGTTGTATTCACTGTGCGTATAGATGCGCACTTCGTTAGGGTGATGGAAAATGTCCATTCTTTGGACCAATCTAAAGATCTGTTGAGGTCCTCTTGCGATGCCTGTCTCTGTAATCTCAGATGTCTCCAAATTTTAGGTCATCTCTTTAGAAAACCAGAACAGACTTGTTGGAGCCAGGTGATTCGTTGACATACAGAATAAATAGGATCCTAAGCGCAGGACCTTGTAGCACACTACTACTTACCGTCGTCCGGTTAGAGATATTCGAGTTAACCCCGATGCTGTCTTTTATATCCGTGGAATTCCTTGATTCAGTTGTACAAATCTCTCATCATTCAAAAGCTTTCCAATTTTGTAACCATTATTGTATGCGGTGTCTTGTTGAAATCTTTGCTGACTTTTGTGTAATCACAGAAAATCATGATGTATTAGAAGTTGCTTTCCGAATATGCTTTCTTGATTTCTTTCAGCATCCTGATCAAGGTGCTGGTAAGACTGGTACCTGGATCCTCCCTTATGTATGAGGGCTTCTGTTGCATTCTTCCGGTTGCACCCATGTCACTTCGTCTAAAAGGTATAGCCTGAAGGTAGTACTCGCTGGGTCAGCTATGTGAGCTGCCAGTCATTTTAGAAAAATCGAGGGAAATTCACCGCGTTCATTAATTTCTGTGTCTGTTCTGCTTAGGGATGACGGTACAATGTTTGGGTTAGTTTTGACCCAACCTAACCCATCTTCTTCTAGAACAGCTGGAGCTGATGCAACGGGTGGTGCCTGCTCATATAAAACACTGTAGAGAAGTGGTCTGTTATTGCTTCCGCAATTTTTTGTTCCTATTGATTTGTGTCAGTAATCAGGTTGGGGATTCTATTGAACGTCTTGCTCTTAAGATTCATGTAAAAAATTGTACTTTGGGTTGTACCGTTGCGTTTTGAGCTAAATACATTTCGAATTTCATCTGTTATATATGAATTCCTTGAATAGCCTAGTTTCCAATTGCACTGCACCTTTTAAGTGCGAAGGCTGATAAGTGCGTTCCAGCAGTTGTGTTTACGCCACAGTAGTCCATGAATATCCCAGGTGTTCTAGAAACCATTAATTAACTATTTAGCGACAGCTGATTTTAATTTGTACTAAAGAAAATGTGACGACCTTGTTGTTCAGCTGGAAGATGTTCATTAAGAATGGTTATAAGAAGATAAAGTTCCCGTCATAGATTCCATTGATTTCTTCCTGGCGTTAGGTAGAGTAACATATTAAACAATAATTCAACCAACCATACAATCTTTGGTAGTCAGTATAAGTCGGTGGTTAAAATGGAAAGTTCAATCTATTTAATTGATTTAGATTTGTGATATGCACGCCGAACTATCACATTTTCAACGGGCAGTTTTGACATAGTAGTAGATGTAAGAGAGTTAGTGGCAGCCAAAACTAAACATTGCATCACTCCATGAAGTCATCCACCGTCAGTCTGAGACGCAGAGATGTCAGTTGAACTCACTAACGAAAACCTTAGGGTCCAGAAAGTTGGAAGACGCTCATTTAAAACTAAACTGTAAGCATGTGACATCAGTTAAGGTAATGAAATTGTATACTTTTACGCATCTAGTTTGCAGTAATTAAGTAATCCTTGTTTCCCTAGGCATGTAGATATAGCAATAAGTTATGGTAAAGAAAGTGGGGGCAGTTTCGAGGTAAAAGTTGACAGTCTTGCGTATGTGTTTCCGTCGAATTGCACTGTCAGAATCGTGATGTGCTATGATTTCTTATGTGGATTTGGAAGCTGTGATATATTGTTGAGTGGTATGGAAAGCTGGCTATCACCCACACAAATCGGCAGTTTATCAGCCAGTTTGAATCGATATAAATGCAAAAGGGAACTACAATCAAAATTTATGTTGAACTGCGTACATTGTAAGTACTTGATTTAATTCTGTGTTTAGGTCGCTCATTTGGCCAGAGAAAACGAGCGATTTTTCCCTTTTAGCACATACCATTTATATAATCAGTCCACACTGTACTAATACATATGTTTTTAGATCGGAAGAACAAGAAACACTTTCTTTCATAGTAGGACCTTTCATGATTATTATTCCTCTGGGTTTTGATTGGAAAATATGGCTTCAATAGCACATTTCCATTTCATCCTGCTTGCTCTCTGCAGCACTTTTAAGACGGCTCGACGATTGCCCGTAAACTTTCATTTCATTGCATGACCTCAACCATGTCATCCTCAGGCATACGCCCAAGTCGTCGTTTTTTGTTCAGTTTCTATTGAGAACTTGGCCCATGATGTCTCTCGATGGTTTTCTCACCGTGTTTCCGATCCATCGCCTTTTTCTCCGGCATATATCTTAGGCAATAGGTTCTTACTTGGTTCATGCCCAGAGATCCCTGTTGCTATTCGTTTCCAACAGCTATCTTATCTTCAGTATGGAGCGAAGGCACCTGTCGATAAATGTCTGAAGCTTGTTGAAAATGCTTTTGGTGTCTCATGCTGGTATTCTCTGGACCATAAAGAAGCACTGACTTGGCATTAGTATCGAAGATCTGAATCTTTTTCTTTATGATGAGTGCAACAGGTTTCTATATTGATTTCAGGTTAGTGAAAGTCTGTCTTGCTTTTCCCATTTTGGCCTGGACTTGACATCGTAATTCGTGCCGCCTGTAGTTAAAAGCATGATACATAGATAGGTGAGAGATGTGACTTCTTTATTTCAATCAATTATTCATACATAATTATCCTGGAAATAATCGAAATATTTTATAAAATTCATGCCTAACTAACATTGTTTTCTTTTGAATTCTTCGTTAGCAATCAGAATATTTGGCCAATGAATTATAGTTCAAGAGAATCATAACCTTACTGCCTAACATCATAAAGCACAACTGTCAAACTACATAGACTTGGCTATCATCATATGTTTTATAATTTTTTATAATAATTCTCAATTATAAATCAGATCTATCAAGTCACTGTTATTCAGCTATGGCTGATGAAGGTTTGTAAAATTTAGAATTAAATGATTATTGTCAAGTAGATGAAGATCGTTCTAATGAAGAAGATTTCCAGGAGTCTGATTTTCGAAATGAAGGTGTTGGAGATGAGCTCACAGATGTAGAGGTTGAATCTCTGAAAAGGGAATTGCAATCAGAGATTTCAGAGTTGGAATGGGAATTTAAACAAGTCAAAGAGTTATTATACAATGAAAGATTAATGCAAGCAGAGAACAAATTATCTCAAGCCAAATCGGGTACTGCACCAGAATTTCTTCATGTTGTATCTTTGGTCGAAGAATCGTATAAGATTAGATCACAGGTATACCATTTTTTTATTTTAGTGGATGTTTCTTTTAAACTGTTCATTAACGTTAATATCTTGAATCAGGTGGATACTCATCATTAGAAAGGGATAATAATCGAGGAATAATGGACACTTCTGTGTTCGCTGATGATCCCCTGAGAACAGATCAGTTATATATTAACTTCTCAGCTTTTCAGTGATTATTCAGCCTACGAAAACTCACAATAAGATTGCTTTTGTTAGTCCATTAAGGAAAGGTAATCAACTCACTGACTTATTAACACCGAACATTTTGCACAAAAATGCATCAGTTCAAGTTGCTGCACTTCAAATAAGCATACATAATTGTAAAATGAACAAATATTATGAAACTGCAATGGACGAAGATGTACTGTAAAAAATGTGGTTGAGTAAACACTGGTCAGCAGTTTTAGGATATGAATAATAGAAAGGAGTGAACACATCTTCTGTACTTTTGAGAACTGTGTCATCAGTACTTTTCAGGCACTGATTTTGGCATCGCGAAGATACTATTCAAACAGTCTATGCTTCTGTAGACAACTCAAACCAACAGTCAAGAACTTCTCGGCCTAGTGTGCTGTGTCCTCGCTTGACTACCTCACTGTTGTTACACGCTTGCCACTGGCAATATTAGCATGCTCTCAGTTCCATTCTCTGCCATAATGTAAGCAAATTACATTATTTGACCCGCTGCTGTTAGTCTTATTGCTATTCAACCAAGCTTTCTAGTAAGCTAGAATTTCAAGAGACAACTGTTTCATTCTGTATACCTTGTTAAGCTATTACGAATATGGCTTTTTGTGTTCAATAGTAGTCCTCGGTCTAGATAGATTTTAAGACCACATGCATATTAACAGTGTTTCTTGCACCAGTAAGTCTCCAATTTTTACCTGTTTGTGTCTAGAGAGTATACCTTAGTTTGTTACTCCATTATATTTAGTGTCACACTCACATTTATTGAACCCACTCTAATATAGCCAACGAAAAGCGTAGCTCCACTTACCTAAGGGCCTTTATTTTAGCCATTTATTTTTACTACCTGCCAAAGAAGTCATAATGAATACTTTCAGACGGCTATAAGTAAGTGGGTCTCAGTCAACGAAAACAAAACCCTTTATGTTTGAGTCGATTACCTGTATATGGTCTTTTGAGCAAGTGTATGTATTTTTTTTTCACAAATCTATCCTACAATGCAATTTCTGGCTCAAATATGCTGCAGCAATCCGGATTGTTTAGGCTCGCTGCCTTCAGCTTTCTAACAAACAGTTTTAATTTAGGCCTCAGAAAGTTGTTCAGGTGTGTACCGGGTATTTTTGCGCATTTGTTTGAATACTGAACACGCTTTGAATTGTTATTAGTACCATCTCCTGTTTTCAAATGACCAACAAAGAAACTAGCAACCATATATTGGTTGATTACACCAAGTTAGACTCCAAGTTAGTTACTGGTTCTTGAGAAAGTAAAAACAAACAGGTACATATATTTACAAGATAATAATCTATCTAATAAAGAGATCTATAAAGAACTCACATTTAGATTCCTTTGACTAGTTCAAAAGACGGCCTAGTCACAGTAATATGACTAGAAGGTCTGTCTGTTTTCGGCATAGAACTTTGCACATATGTGCGGCAGTTCAAGTCGCCACACTCCATGTAGCACACAAAGCAAGAGAAAAAAGTAGAAGAAAAATGCACATTAGAGATAGTAAACAGAGGTGTGAGACAAAGGAATAGTAATAACGAAGAACAAAACAGTTTCATTGGAAATCATGAGTCACAAGGAGTGGATGCATCTGCGCAAGCCAGCCCTTGAGAACGATTTTGAGCCATGTCACCAATTGTTTCCAACCATTGGTTTTTACCGTCCCGAGGACCCCAACCAGTCAGGAAGTCTACACCATCCTACTTGGCTTAAACTAACTGTTGTAGATTTCATTGACTGGTGCCATGTTTTGCTTTGACCGCCGCTAGCTCTTTTCCAGCCTGACCCTATATCAACTAACATTGCCCATTGTCGAGGAAGGCGATGACTAGGCATACGTAACACATGTCCTAACCATCTCAGTCTATGTAGCTACTTCACAGCCTCGTCGATTGATTTCCCCTCCCACCTACCTAGCACTCGACGCTTAACCTCAGTATTGCTCACCTTATTATACCACTTCACACGAGAGATAGAACGCAGACACCTATGATCGAACACAGCTAATCTTTTCATGTCTTCTGCTCTCAATGGCCAGGTCTCACAGCCATAAAGGAGGACGGAGCGGACTGATGAGCAGTACACACGCTCCTTGGTCGATAGTCGGATATCACGTCTACACCAGAGACGGCGTAAACTGGCATATGCGAAACTAGCCCTCTGTATCCGTGCTGAGATTTCGTCAGAGATATGGTACTGTACTAAGATATTTGAATTTCAAAAAGCATCGTATGATTTTAAACTTGACTGCTATGCAAGCTTGTCAATATGAATTGGGGGGAAAGGAGATGTGCGCCCAAAAATAATGATGGTAGAGACGCCCCATTAATTTAGTTTAAGGGAAATTGTGTATAGTTTAATATAGGTTGTTTGTGAAATATGCAACAAAAAGTAATGATTTTGATTCTATTACTTTTCAATTATGCCTGAAGTTTGTTTTATTGTGTATACAGAATACAAAACAACACTTCAGAATGTTCGCCGACTTTGGAGTCACGAGCGGCAGCGCTTTGGGCCACTTAGTCGTCTGTGTATGTGTGTTTTTGTGATCAACAACAAACACTATTCAGAAGTGGTAATCCAAATAAACCCGTGACTCATTCTGTGTGTACCCCATCAAAAGTGAGTTTTTACTTTACTTTGTGATTTAGTGACTTTCTGTATTGTCTCTCAATAGAAAGCCTAGTCCTTATTTGTTTTATTTTTTTGAAGGTGGCAAAATACAGAATGCGATTCGCTGTAGAAGTAGTCAATAAAGAGGTGGACAACGAATTACTACTTGTTGAATGTGATGCCAAGGAGCGACTTCTAGCAGCTGAAGAACAGATTCGTGTACGTCTTCAAGAGAGTATCTGTAAACTTCAATATGAGCGTATTGTTCGTGGATATAAAACTCCTAAAAGTAAGTACAAAAATGTATTTATAGTTAAAATTAAAACAGCTAAAAAATTTACTGCTTATGCCAAATCAACGCTTTCCTCATCTAGTGAAATCAACTGAAGTTTTATTGAGTTTTGTTCACTTGAATTTATTGGATCAGTAGTTGTAGACTATCGCTGACATAGTGTAAAGTAGTTATTCATTCAGGTGCCAGTTTCTTCCCCCCCCCCCCCACGTATATTCATATTTGCTTGTTAGCTTTACTGTATCATGATTCACATCTCTTTGCATGCTGCAGTTGCTTCAGAGAGTAGAACTTTGCATTTAGGTGTAGCTAAGTGACTCACTGGCTGAAATTCCTGGCTTTCATTCAGTGGGTTTCAGGTTCGAACCCCGCTCCACCTACCTCAGTTTGCATAACTCTTTAGTATCACCCAGCGTTCACACAATAAGAATGTATGGCTCTTGGCCTGGAACATAAAAGATCTTTTCTAGGAACTGTGTTCAAAAGAATTTAGGGGCAACAGTCCAACTTGTCACACTTCATCAGGGTGGAGAAAAGAAATCCAACTAAAGTACAATAAACGGAAATGTTCAAGAGGAAGAAAATCTAAATATGTTTACCCTCAGTGAATATGGACTTTGTAATTAGCAAATTGGGATTAGTAGTAGTAGTAGTATACAATATCTAGGTTTTATCCTTAATGAACATGAGGTGTGTATTAACTAATTCTTACTCAGTTTCATTAATGGAGTCGTAGTTATTCCACTCAAAATCGTCCTCAGTGGCGCAGATGCATCCACTCTTTGTGACATCCTATAAAATTCTCAAGTATTGGTTTTGTAGGGATTTTGTTTGATTGCATGGAGGATTTCATCATGAGCTGACATCAGTTAGAGAACCACTGAAAAACCTCGGAGTACTGGACAGCTGTTTCGTCCTAGTTTGGGACTCTTCATTAGTACGCACCCACTGGTCCCCAGTAGGGTACAGAAGATTGAAGATGAGGCATTGCGAAGAAGACATGGCGAAATGGTCGCGCTATGTCGTGAATTGGCAGAAGTTAGAATTCAAGGACCATTGGATCGGGTCCCAGTGGCTCAATGGCCTACGAGCTCGCCTTGTAGCCAGAAGGTTCTGGGTTCGAATCCCGGTGGGTACGTACTGATGAAGAGTCCCAAACTAGGACGAAACAATTATCCAGTACTCCCAGGTTTTCCAGTGGTTCTCTAACTGATGTCAGCTCATGATGAAATCCTCCATGCAATAAAATTCTATTGTTTTTCTATATTACTATTCTTTTCCCCTCAAACTGTTGTTTACTATCGCTCTTTACTCTCTTCTCTTGGTTTGTGTGCTACATGAAGTGTGGCAACTTGAACTGCTGAAAACCTGTGCAAAGTTCTACATTGAAACCAGTTAATCAGTCAGTTATTCCACTCTTGGCTAAGACATACTGTAGTATGTGCTACTGGTAAGATTTATCAGTAGTATGTAAAGAGACGTTCATCAGCGTAAAAATATCACATAGCAGGGAAATAGGTTTGACGTCAGAGAAAGCAAATGATTCAGCGTTGCGGAGAAACGTGAAAGGACCACAAAGAAACACGATATGAAGGCTAGAAATAGCACATCACGGAAGAGCTGTGCAAATCGTGCGTTGGAGATATATTTTTTATTCCTGTACGTTCCCAGTAGAACATAGGGTTTCAAGCTGGAGGCTTGAAGTTTCAGTAGCAGTGGTGCTTATTTTTGCGGGATGAGGCTGCTAGCCTCATGTCCAACCTTCCCTCTTTACCAGTCTTATTACTGGCTTAGCGAGGTAAAGGAGTGCGTCGCTACCTGACTCAGTTTAACTGTCAAGGATTTCATGGATTGATTGATGCCATGTTTTTGTTTGGCCACCGCTTACTCTTTTCCAATCTGCACCTATATAAGCTAGTAATGCCCATCGGGGGAGGCGATGGTTAGGTATGCGCAGCACGTGGCCTAGCCATCTCAATCTATATAACTTTATAGCCTCGTCGATTGATTTTCCCTCTTTGCCCAACACTCTACGCCTAACGTCAACATTACTTACCTTATTATACCACCTCGACATCGATGATCAAAAACAGTCAACCTTTTCATGTCTTCAACTCGTATTGGCCATGTCTCAGAGCCATAGAGAAGGATGGAGCGAACTACTGAACGGTAAACGCGTTCCTTGGTTGTTAGCCGGATGTCACGCCTACGCCAGAGACGGTATAAGTTAGCGAAAGCAGCCCGAGCTTTTTGGATCCGTGCCGAGATTTCGTCACCAATCAATCCGTTGGTGCTGATACAACTTCCCAAATAGGTGAAGTGGTCAACATGTTCTATCACTTCACTCCCTATCACTAAGCTAGGAGTTGACGTAGTCCAGTCATTCCTGTAACAGCATCTTACATTTTACAGGGGCGAATCGCATGCCAAACATACGTAGATTGCTGCTCAAGGTGTTCAGAAGACTCTGCATTTTGTCAGCGTCCTCCCCTAACAGGACTATGTCGTCTGCGTATTCTAAGTCTATAAGACTATTCCCTGGTAACAAGTCGATTCCTAAGTCGTTAAGTTCAGTTAAGGATACTTCCATTAGCATATCTATGATGAAGTTGAACAGAAATGGGGAAAGTGGACAACCCTGACTGACACCACTGGTTTTTATTAATTCAGATGAGTAGAGTGCCTTGATTAGTGCAATGCACTTTCTTGGCACTCCCTTCACATTCAAACATTGCCATAGTACCTTTCGATCCACGAAGTCGAAGGCCACCTTCAGGTCAAGAAATATGGCAATTGTTGGACGCCGAAAAGTGTGTCTATGTTCTAGGATCTGTGGGAGAGTGAATATATGATCTATGCACCCTCTACCTGGCCTAAAGCCCGCTTGATTTTCCCTCGTTTGTTCCTCCCGGGTTCGGCTTAGTCTGTGCATGATTACTGAGCCTAGGATTTTAGAGACTATGTTCGTTAGGCTGATCCCCCTATGATTATCACATGAGGACTTGTCTCACTTCTTGAATACTGGTATAATAAGTGACTTACCCCAGTCTGATGGAACCGTCTCTGATTCCCAGACGTTACCTAGTACCTTAGTTAAACTACATACTAGTATGTCACCCCCATATTTAAACACCTCCGGAATAATTCCGTCGGGTCCTGCCGCTTTGCCTCGTTTCAAATCACAGATAGCTTTTGTGACCTCCTTTACCAAGTCTTCGTCCTCTACCATTACAATACCAGTCTCAGTTTATTATACGGCAGAAGACAAGAGTATGCAGCAACTGAATTATCTATTGGCAACACAGTGTACAGAACATAGGCTAAATATGTCTACCATGTATGGTTCACAATTTGCATATATCTTTGATATTGTGCTTGTTTGTGTATTCCTGTCACGTTTACACCATGTTGTTCCACAAGCATCCACCTCTCCGCGATTCGATATTCTTGCAGATGGTGTGTGTGTGTGTGTGGCAAGAGCTGTCTGCTGCTAGCTAAAATTGGTAGACAGCAATTTACGTCCCAAATCTTGGTCATGAGAAAAAAACAAGAGCAAAGACTTTGCGTGGGCGGATACGATTCGCAGGCGTATGGTGGTGTGACCGTCAAAGAAACAGCCACAAAGTGATGACAGATTAACTTTCAGCGAGAAAAAACAGTCAATCAAAAGACGCTGTTTCTGTGTTAATAATTACGAATAATAATAATATACATAAAAATATATAAATAACCTCTTGATTTCCTCAATAAACGATTTGTTGTCTGGCTCCCTTGTCTTCTGTTGTTACACGCATATTTAAAGTCTCTCTATTCATATACTTGTCAGTAACATACGATATAGATATTACTTGCTAAAAACTATAAATAATCAGTCATAAGCTTAACATTTACAATAAATATTAATCATTCATACTTATTTTAGGCTTACATTATTTTTTTTTATATAAACTGATATTCACTGATATACTCTGCATATATTTATGGTTTTTTTTGGCGTATTACAGATGTTGATAAAGAATCTTCAATATCTTCAGATCAATCTGATATTTATCTCCCTAGCCCAAATCTTGAACCTCGAAGGAAACCAGTTACCCTATCTCCAACCACTCCAAAACTTATATATCAAATTCCTGAGAAAGATATTCAATCAGATATTGAGTTTATTTTAGCAGCTGTGAAAGTGAGTTTAAAAATTTTAAAACAGGCATTGTTTGTGTTTTAGAGATTTTACTTACTCTCTCTAGTGTAGACGTTTAAAATTTTCAACCAGTAGGGGGTGGTCATATTAGTTTGGGTATTTACCATCTCGTGGTTGTTGTTGTCGTTTTTGTCAGAGTAGTGATAAAATGCAGTCTTGTCTACTAGATTGTGACTTCAAGTAAATCTAACTGTCCTTCATTGTAACAAGCTACGTTTGAGAGTTGAAAAGGACCTTCGCGATTTGATGTGACAATTCGTCATTCATGCGTCTCGCTGCAGCTGTCAGTTGAACCATACTCAGTAAAATAAAGTTTCATATAAAAGAAAAGGCGGTCAGTGAAGAGGTATTCTCTTCAGTGATTATTCTCAAGCTGTATGATTGCATATGTATATATCCCCTCAGCAATAGAAGGCATATTTCCAAATATGTGTCATTTAAATTGTAAATTTCATGTAACAAACGAAGTAGTATAGAAAGTGATAATCGGATAGAAATTGAAATAAGATTAAATAAGTAAATTGAGTGACGTAATATAGTTGATGGGATTGGGTAGAATTCAGCTAAAATTGAATGAGAGTCAAGTTATCCATAGTGTGATAATAAGGGGTAGAAATTCGTCGGTGGGGACGTAATACAATTAAAAAACAAATCCGGTGTTAAGACGGATTAGATCCATTGTAGGTGTTTAGTGACTGAAAAACTTTTCTTGTGCACAGAACTCGGGATTTGACATGTAAATTGCCATCGCTTCTGCGGCTTGTAGAAGTCTGATTTATACTCCTTTGGCAAGATTCCCGCGTGTTCTGTAGATGACTTTGAAGTTGGTTTGCAAGTTAGCTTGATATCCAGATTCGATCGGGTGTTCCAGGACAGCATTGGGGAGGGGAGGAATCTTTTTTCTCCTCTATGAAACCATGAAGGTGAGTGTTCGATGATACGTGTAGATAGCGAACGCTGAGTGCGGCCAACATATCTACTCCTACAGGAGCAATTGCTTTGATAGACACATATCGATGAGACCAGGAGTTATAGCTTATCCTTCACGTTCATGAGGATCATTGGTTTTGTAGCGAAGGCTAGTCAAAGTGTGATTATAATTGATATGATTATGAACAATAAATTTTGTCCGAAATGTCATCCAGTAAATAATACTGTTTCAATGTGTGATACATCTAATAAAAAAAACTAATATGGAAAGGCTGGTGAAAGTTCTGCCACTAAGATAGTTTTCTTTAATGAGTGGAATAGACGGTTTCTCATTATTTCTGCCTATGAGTCTCTATTGAATTATAGATTCAGGTAGGGGAGTAAGTGTGGGAGGTTTCATTCATTTAGGCTTCATGGATTTTGTGATGAAACCTTCTGGTCAACCATTTTCAAGGAGAATGTTTTCAGAGTGTTCGGCTCCTCTTCCACAGTGGAAAGGCAGCAAATTTTGGCACAGTGAACAGTTAAGGTTTCGCTATGTACATAGAGGCACTCAACTATTGGAGTTTATTAGTTGTCCGTTGCATGTTGGCTTTCTGTAGGTGGGTTGTTTTAGTGTTCCATCTTTTTAGCTGAATGTTCAATCGTATGAACTAACGCACTTTGTATGGCCGCTTAAGTGTGATATGAAGGAAGTACTTATAAATGTTTATGCACGCCTTTTAATACAAAACAGAAGAAGCGTGTGTAGGGCAGAGAGAAAGATAAGGATTAGTCATCGGGTCACTTGTCTATAAAGTTGTTTTATTTTCCAAGAATTCATTGCTTTTCCTTTGAATTTCTCTTTTTTTTCTGTATAGAAACACAAATTGGCCTTTGCTATATCTCAGTTCGACGGTGAGAAGATATCATTGTAATAAATGTAAATATATAACTTTAACTTTAAGTTGGCATTATTTTAATTTCTACCCTTCCTATAAATAATATATTGTATGTACTGATTAGTAATATGTAATTGTTAAGCTACTTTATTTATTATACAACCATAATTTTTATCTATATATATAAATAATTTTTCTCCGACAAATTGTATTTTGATTTTGTGAAGTCGTTGTACACCTTCACCCCGCACATAGTGTAGTAAGTTTTCCCCTAGTAATATTTCATTTGTCATATAGTTAAGATCACACAAGCCGACAAAGAAATCTTTTTTTGTAACTTCACTTCAAAGCTGTGCAGTTATTTAGGAATATATATACTATTATTGTTCCCTTGGGTTCCTAGTGGAACATAGGGCTTCAACTTCACGCCTCCACTTGCTTCTGTCTTCTGCTGTATTTTTCACTCGCATCCATGTTAGTTCATACTGTTTCAACTCCTCTTCACACGATCTCCTCCATGTCACCCTGGGACGTCCCACTCGCCGCTTCCCTTTCGGGTTCTACTCGAGCGTTGGCCTGACACGCCATGTCACCCAGCGGCCTCCTCAGAGAGTGTCCAATCCATCTCCACTTTCTCCTGCATATTTGTTGAGCGACTGGTTCTTGTTTTGTTCGTCCCCATAGTTTCTTGCTGGTGATTCTTTCCGGCCATCTGATCTTCAGTATAGAGCCAGCGAAGACAGTTGTTGATAAAGATCTGCAACAGGCTGTTGGAAATATTCTTTGTGACCCACCAAGTTTCTGATCCACCCGTATAGAAGAACTGACTGACTGACTTGACGTTTGTATTGAAAATCCGAATTTTGTTGTTGATGCAGGCTGACTGACGAAGATTCGCAGATTGGTTTCAGGTTGATGAGTGTGTTTCTCGCCTTCCCGATTCTCGATTTGACATCCTCGTCCGATCCACCTGCCTGTAGTTGAGACAATGCTCCCTAGATAAGTGAATGAAGTAACCTCTTTCAAATCCCTCCCGTTGATGGTGATTGGCACTGGATGTTGCTGTTGTTGTTGTTGTTGTTGGTTATTTTCATAACCTCCGTCTTGTCTATGTTCGCCTGGAGTCAGTCCTGTCTTTGCTGCTTCTTCGACCAGTTTGTCGTTTTTTTGCATGTAAGTCTTCGATTTTGTGTGACATCAAACATAAATCATCCACACGCGAAATCTAAGTCTTCTAGGTTGTTCACGTCGGTCCAGGATATTCCTGTCTTCTCGTTTCCCACTGTCTGACGCATAATCCAGTCCACCACAATTAGGAATATCATTGGTGGTAATAAGCACCCTTGTCTGATTCCTGTGTTTACTCCAAAAGCGTCGCTGAGTTTCCCGTTGTGGATCCCTTGTCATACAGCTGTTGAGTAAGGTTGATGAATACTTGGGGTACGCCGTAGTACGGGAGTAGTTTCCAAATTACTTCGTGGTCAACGCTGTCGAAGGCCTTCTCAAAGTCTATGAAGTTGAGGTAGAGGTTTGATTGCCATTCCATGCTTTGTTTGATGATGATGCGTAGAGTCGCAATTTGGTCAGAACATGATTTGCCTTTCCTGAATCCAGCTTGTTCTGGTCGGAGTTCTGTATCCAGTGCGTCCTTTATCCTCTCCAGGATGATGCGACTCAGGATTTTACTTGGCGTCGACAGGAGCATGATTCCTCGCCAGTTCTTGCAGAGTCCTATGTCGCCCTTCTTTGGTAGTTTCACAAGGTAACCTTTCCTCCAGTCAGTAGGCACCTTTCCCTCTTTCCAGATCTTTTGCAATAATGGAGTCAGCATATCTGCTGTCGTTTCTGGGTCCGCTTTCAGTGCTTCCGGGGGTATTCCATCTGGTCCAGCTGCTTTTCCAGCTTTAAGAAGCTTGATTGCATTCATGACTTCAGCTTTCGTTGGAGGGTTGGTGTCAACTTGCAGTTGTGTACGTGCTGTTGTTGGTATTTCTGGACGGGTTGTAGGTGGTGGTCGGTTGAAGTGGTCCGCCCATTGCTTAATCTGTTTTTCTTCCTCGGTAATTAGGTTCCCTTGGCTGTCTTTTATGGGTTTCACTTGTGTTGATCTCTTCCCGGATAGAGACTTGGTTATCTGATATAGTGTCCTCAGGTCCCTTTTGCCTGCTGCCTTCTCAGCTTCAGTAGCCAGGTTGTCGTGGAATTATCTTTTGTCCTTCCTAGCACTCTTCTTTGTCCAGTGCTGTGTAAGCTGAACTCAGCGTCTCCTTCTCTTGTCCGTCTTTGCATTGAATCAATTTCTCTTTCACCATTCTCCTCTCCTCTATTAGCTTCCAAATGTCCGTTGAGAGCCATTCCTTGTCTTGTCTCTTCTTTCTTTCTAAAACCGTTGAACGCGTTTAGTTGAAAATCACCTTCAGAGAGTTCCAATGGTCTTCCACGGATGATTCCTCAGTGATGTCACGTAGTGTTTCCTGCTTTGCTTCGACAGTTGCAGTGAAAGTGTCCTTTGTGGTTGTGTCCTTCAGTTTTTGAGTGTTGAACTTGCATTGTGGCCTATCCCCAGGTATCCTCGAGGCTTTTCTCTTCACCTTGAAAGTCCCTTGTGCTAGATAGTGGCCTGAACCCACATCTGCTCCTCTCCTTGATCTTGTGTCCAATAGGCTCTGTCTCCACTTCCCTGAGATTGAAAGGAATATATATATATATATATATCATTAAGTGGAGTAGTCACTTGTTAATAATCGATAGGTGTCCTATAATAAACTAATGTAGTCCGTTTTAGTTATTGTAACCCATTTTCACTCCTTTGTTTTGTTGGCTCAAAATCGTTCTCAATAGCGCAGATGCATCCACTCCTTGTGACTTATGATTTCCAATTAAACTTTTTTGTTCTTCGTTATTACTATACCTCTGTTTACTGTCTCTAATATGCATTTCTCCTACTTTCTTCTCTTGCTTTGTGTGCTTCATAGAGTGTGGCGACATGAACTGCTGCACATGTGTGCAAAGTTCTATGTCGAAAACAGACCTTTGTTTTCTCGTCTTCTGTCTATTATTTTCGAATGATTATTCATTACTTAACAAATTTCAAGTCTGACATCACTTAGAGTGCCATTGAAAACCAGGGAGTACTGAACAGCTGTTTCCTCCTAGTTTGGGGCCCATCGGCAGCACGCACACACCGGGTATCGAACCCACGACTTTCCGGTTACAAGGCAAGCTGGTTACCGGGACCCAAATCAGTAGCCCATGAATTCTAACTCTTACCAATTCGTGATTTTAGCGCGAACACCAGCCACTATCATCGCCGAGTATTTGTCGTTACTCCCGACCGAGTGGATCCTACTGGTTACGATTTATCACTAGGAATCTGGACAACTTTATCCTGCAGCTAGTCACTGTCGAGCCTCAGACTAATTCTCAAGAATTTGTTTGTAGGGATTTGATTAGTTGTTAACCCTTTCGATTACGTAAGGTTATCCACTATTTTTCACGCCTTGTTATTACTCATATAACGTCTGTCGTCAATTGACATTGCATATATTAATCCCGTGAATAGCAGCTTTGAAGTGAAGTCACGAAAAGAGGTCGCTTTGCTGACTTATGCCTTCCTAATAACTAATTGTGTTTTAAGAAAATTGAGGTAGTCTTTACTGTCTACTTTTTACGTCATTAGACAAAGATTGGTAAGCTTGTCAGAGAAACTGATGCAAAATGTTGCGCAGAAGTGTATGATTATTTCAGGTTGTCATTCTTCGTAATTGATCATTTGTCCCACATTCTCTTGGAACCGATAAAGGCCACACACGTACAGATGTCACATAGAAAAGTCACATGATTTGGCGAGATGGTGCAAATAGTTCGAGGATCGTTTATCTTAGGAGGTCATTTGTTTTATGAACTGACTAGGGATTGTAAAATGTATACACTGGTTTGCAGTGATGGAGGCGTGTTACACATATCATCAAAAGAAGTTTATTTTCGAACAGCGTTACGACTCTAAGTAGTTACAGTTATATCGGAGACAGATAGTTCTGAATTTAGTGGAAGGTAGTGTATTTCAGCAATCATATACCAGTATGTGTAATACAGCTGCTGCTCTATTACGAGTTTGTGTCACCTGAACAACAAAACACTAAAAGATGAAACGCATTTGTTTAAACTAATTAACAAACAGTTTGATATACAATGTAGTACTTTTTAATTCGCAACTTTTAGGCAACAGATACAATCGTGAGAATCCAGTCTCGGTACATGATCAAAAGTTGACTGGTTGGTGTGGTCAATATTTCGGTGTATATACTACTGATTACTATGAGTAGTCGGAGAACACTCACGTCAAACAGTAGTACTTGCCGGTCAGCTTGAGGTGATCTGAACAGCAGATAGTTGTTTGGGATTCTACGCACCACAGGTGGAGCCGGTTTAAACTTCAGCTAAGAGATCCGTTTCATTTGAAACCCTTGTCGAATTCTGGCTAACTGGTGGTGATACAATCAATGAAATTTGCAATTCGAGTGGTCACATTTTTCAAATGACACTATACAGACTAATAGTTTAAAAAAAAAAAAATAAAGGTCGACGATTATTGTTGAGATTGCTGTGTTCTTTTATATTTTTACGGTGTCATCCGTTAAAGTTGATGGATGTTTTTTGATGTCTGACCACCTATCAAAAGTAATACATTCAAAAAGATTCCCTTGATAGCTATTTATAGTGTCAAGCAGATCATGTATTATGATCTGACTATTTTTAGTTTCCGAAGGATTTTCACATTGAACTGCATACTTTGGAAATGAACTTAGTTTTGAAATTTTATTTATCGTCGTAAGCACTCAGCAATTTGATAAATTTTCCAAAAAAATATAAAGGGAACCAGGCTACCTGAGACAAGACACTTACAAGGTGATCATGCTACTGTGTACTCATAGAATAACTTTTATTCATTCTTGGAAGAAATTCACTTAGTCGTTCGGGTGTATCTAATATGCTCTTAATAAAATATTGCTATAGGTT
>OX235272.1:27423683-27508821 GCA_944472155.2 Trichobilharzia szidati | reverse complement strand
CAAGGATATTTCATTGAATTTTAGATTTTCCTGTCGATTGATTGGACCAAAGTGCTCGGTCTCAGGGTGACATGTCGGCTTCTTGTGCAGATGCTTCGATGATGTCTGGGCATGTAATTAGAATTTAATTGGTGGATGGTGACTAGCAGTGGAATCCAGGATGTGCATTTTGTCCTATTTGGGACTCGTCATGTAGATGTACCTGCATTCCCCAGTGAGTGATGATGTTCCCACCGAGGGTCGAACTCAGTGCCCATAGCTGACGAGTCCCAAATAGGACGAAATGCGCATCCTGGATTCTGCTGCTAGTCACCATCCACCAATTAAATTCATCTAAAGGATACTTCTGTTAGAAAATTCTGATGTCACCATACTCAGGATACTACTTATTTGTTACAAGTAATCAAAATTCAAACTAAAAAAATATATACTTCACATAATGTGTCGGTGGTTCAGCGGCAGAAAGCTCACCTACCACGCATGCGTTCTTAAGTTCGATCCCCAGGCGATGCATTAAAAATGCATCGCCTAACCAGAGGAGAGGTTGGAAGTGAAACTAGCAACCCCATCCCGTAGCAGAGAATAACACCAGTATTAGATGGTTGGAGGCAATCGGCCACAGGAAGTCTTGGACCTAGGTTTCGTGCTAGTTGGCACTCACTAGTCAGCAGGGCGTATCTGCAACCTTGAAGGAACTGATGTCCCTTCTGAGGTCAGTCGCGAGCCTGAATAGCTCAGTGGTAACGTCTCTGACTGCAGCACTGGGTGACGCGGGTTCGAATCTCAGAAGGGACATGAGTTCCTTCAAGGTTGCAGATACGCCTTGCTGACTGGTGAGTGCCAACTAGCACGAAATCTAGGTCCAAGGCTTCCTGTGGCCAATTGCCTCCAACCATCTAATACCAACAATTCACAGTGCACCGTAATGGCAAGCCACCTAGCATGGTGGCCACATTGCAAACATGACTGATAGAATTCAGTCTGCACTGAAGATAGGACTAGACACATAACACTAGTTACTAACTAGTGTGCAATCAAAAATAACACCAGTGCTACCACAACTTCAGAGCTTAATTCTTGAAAAGTTATATTCTACTAACAAGGCAAAAGAATAAAGTAATAATAATAATATTACTATTATGGGGTACATTCTATTTATCGATTTTCTTATGGTCATCATTTCAATGTCAACTTTAATCAACATTTCCATTTTATGATTTATTTCAGATTGCGTCTCATTCAAAAAGAGCTTTCAGATTTGAAGATCACTATACAGCAATATGCAAACAAATAAAAATTGAATTAATGTATTTCTCACACGTTTTTCATCGAGTTAACAGTTTCGCATTTAATCTATATATATATATATATATATATATATATATATATATATATATAATAGAATTTAGTATATCAGTTGTTTGCCTTTCAGGCTTCGTTTTTTGCTTTGTTTGTTTTATATATAAAGTCTTTCTATTCTATTACTATTATTATTATTATCTCTGTGAAATTTTATATGCATAATTTCCTTTCATTTTGTATGAATAATGTTCGCTGATAAATTATACTTAGCGTTTTGCCAATTCGCCAAGGTATTACTGTGTTCGTGAAAATGCTTGCATCCAATGTAGACTTTGTATCATTGAACTTTATCTTTTTTCCAATATTTTCTATGTTTTCATTTCTGCATTAAATTCGTTTTTTTTGGATTATATTATGTTGTTTTTCTAAATGAAGAAAAAACAAACAGCTTCGATATTGTTATGGAGGATATACGGGTAACTCACTTCAAAGTATCTCAGATGAGAACGGTGACTTGTATGAAGGATAAGATTCTAGACAGGCATATAAAACAATATGAAAATACAGAGGATGAGCAATTAATAGTGTTCTCTGAGCTGGTTGGTTTAGTTGCAGAGCTTTCGTCGTCCTTCTGGACAACATCTTCAGCACAGTATTTAGCATAAAGTGAAATGATTTAAATTTCTTCATGAGTGATATAATTGCGTCTCCTGGTAACCACCTGTACACATGTATTGACCATTTTCTATTGACTTGGATTTTAAACTTTCTGGTCACCTGATTTACTTTTTATTAGTTGGTATATTTCGTCTATACTAACGTGTTTGTTAATTGCATTTTCGTTTGAGTATCAGGCTTCTGGGAATTCCCTGGCACTTTTGGTGTTTCCTCTGTCTAAGATTTTGACATTATCCCAATCAAATTGATGACCATAATTGTCTATATGCATTGATGCTAAAGAATATATACCGTGTCTTTTCACGGCTGATATGTGTTCTTGAATTCTAAAAATGTAAAGATGGTTACCAGGAGACGCAGTTATATCACTCATGAAGAAATTTAAATCATTTCACTTTATGCTAAATACTGCGCTGAAAGGGGATGTTGTCCAGAAGGACGACGAAAGCTCTGCAACTAAACCAACCAGCTCAGAGAACACTACTAATTGCAAATCATCCACCTGAGCTACAAATCTTCTCTATTATTTCAGAGGATGAGCAATTTCGCAGTAAGACAATTGATGTGTAGGACACTATTGACAGGCTTTAGGCGTGAAGTCTCAGTACGCTGGTGTTGTTTCTATGAGATGAGGTTGCTGGCTTCACGCCCAACCTTCCCTCTTTACTGGATTTGCTGTCTACTAGTACATTGTACAAGGATAAAGAGTGTATCACCGGGGTATTCAACTCCGGATCACACGCGTGGTAAGCATTATACCACTGGACAACCGAGAAACTCTAAGGTGTGGTTAGCTTTTCCCGGTGTAATCTGATTTAAGTCATACCTATTATGAACAACTAGTAATATTCATTATTCAGCCAATCCAAGGCAATATAACTGCCTCAAAACAATGGATGCTATATTCATTGATTTGTATTATAACAGGTATTTTACAGCGGAATTCCAGCCAACACAATATTACTGAAGTCCGTCATGTGTACTTTAATGTGTATAATAATAATAATATTAATATGCTTTATTCCAGAAACAGTACTAGTGGTACAGTGTGGAATTTTCAGCACATATCTACAATATTTGCAACTAACTTTATCGAACATTTAAAAGGAGTATTTAAAAAAATACAAAGACACCAACAGCAAAAAAACAAACACAAAAAACACAAGATAATTAAAAAATGAGAAAAAATACTAAGAAGTAGAAAGGAAAATGAACAGCTTATAATAATAACTGAGTATTGGGTAGTGGAAGCTATGATATGATTATGCATGGTGACAGTAAAGCTGTAGTCATACAAGAAGTTATGAAATGATATTTAAGAATGTTTATCGCCAAGATGGTCAGTTAATTTGGTTGAAACAACTCTAAACAATCATAAAATAACATTTCAGGGTTGTTGTTTTGTTTTTTATTGTCAGGTCTAATGCGGTGTTTGTAGTGGTAGTGTGAGTAATCCTGCATAATACAAAATTTTAAGATGGTGACTGTGGCGTTCACAACCAAGATTGTCAGTTAAAATTGCCGAAAATAAAAAATAAAAAAACGACCACAAAAACTAATAATTAAATGATGTTTAATGACAGGAAAATTTTGTACTACTCATAGTGCTAATATAGTCGGAACCAGTAGATACACAAAAGAAGGAATACAGTAAAGTACAAAAGTAAGCCAATGTTAATAATTTAGGTAGCTAAGTATGTTTAAGAAGGAGTTCACCATAGAATACAAAATAAGAGAGAAATAAAAGAGCCTAAAAAATTATCAAACTGAATGTAAACTGCATGTTGATATAAGAATAGAACTTGGGCAATGTGGTAAAGTATAATTCCATTATGGAGAAAATTTTATTTTGGTAAAGTCTCATAGTGTTATACAGTAATATTTACAGATGACGCTTCGAGGGCATTTTAGTGCTCATAACCATATTAAGGTACTTACACTATAATAAAATTTTCTCCAAAATGGGATTAAACAGCATGTTGTTATGAGTGAACAAGTATTTGAATACATTTACTCTAATAAATTTGAATAGCTTAGAGAAATGTCGTTTTGTAATGGTGGAAAACAATAGACTTGGTAATAGAATGTTTATTTAGAATTTAATATCTCTATATGAAAGTCGTCATTTTCACAGATCTTCCGTGTTTTGCTAATTCTCGCCTTCCTTCATATTGTGCTTCTTTTTGTTCCCTCCATGTCTCCCATGTTTTGCCGCAGCACTGGTTCATTTTCTCTCTTTAACGTCAAATCTATCTCCCTGCTATTTGATATTTTTAGGCCGATGAACGTCTCTCTCTCTATATATACTACTGATAAATCGTGTCAGTAGTAGACGCCATAGTTTACCTTCAGTCCGTGTATCACATTTTTCACCCATTATGCATACAGTCAGCATCATCTGAGTCAGTTTCTTTAGCAGACATAAAAGTTAACAAATCTGTGAGCTATATTATAATATTGCTGTTATTCATTCTCTCCATTCCGAGTGTTGAGTAATAGTGTAACAACAGAAGACAAGGGCCAGGCAACAGATCGCTTATTAAGGAAAATCAACACATACTTATAGATTTTAATGTACATCATTGTAGATTATTGTTATTAGAAAATACAGTCTTTTGATTGGTTGTTTCTCACACAAAGTTAAGCTTGCATCTCTTTGTTTCTGTGTCAGATCATCCAAATGCTAAGTGTATCCACCTACGCAAAGGCTTGTTCTAATTTTCTCACCACCAATATTGGGGACATAAATATTGACGTCAATTACTGTCTACTAACTTTGGTTAGCAGCCAGCTCTCACCACAATAGGGCTTCATTGACACATCTCCATTACACTTGGTCCCCTGTTATTATGGGTCATTCATCTAGCTCCACGAATGTCCAAAAGCTTTCATCTCTTCTCCTCAGAATAATATTTTCATGGCTTATCATCTCCACTTTCCACAGTGGTTTGGTATTTCTTCTGTCTGACAGACCACATTATTTAAGGTAGGGGATAAAATATCTGACATTAGTGCAACCTTTCAATGTAAAGACAATATATGAAATATTACCATATCCTCTAAATGAGAACAAATCATTTAGCAAAGAGATCTCTTTTGGTAACTTAATTTCATAGCTGTACATCTATTTAGGTGGTTTATATATATGTAGGACTTCAGGTGAACATAGAGAAAACAGAGGTGATGAAGATTCCTGGCCAACACCACCAACAGCAACAACAACAGACAACAGTCAGCATAATTGGGAGGAACCTGAAAGAAACAACCTCTTTTACCTACCCACCTGAGAAGTATCGTTTCAACTACAGGTGAATGGAACTGACGAGGATATCAAAGCAGCGGGGATAGGGAAAGCAAGACAAGCTTTCATTACTCTCAAGTCTGTGTGGAGGTTAACAGCACTCAGCATCAAAGATAAGATCCGGATTTTCAACTCCAATGTGAAGTCAGTCAGTGCTACTCACTATACGGATCAGAGACTTGCACTGCGCGTCATAAAGAGCATCTCAAACAAACTACAGACCTTCGTTAACAGTTGTCTTCACTCAATACCACTCAAGATCAGATGGCCGGCCAGAAGAGATCAGCAACAGATAGGGATCTCTGGCAATGAGCGAACCAACTCAGCAGGAACCGATTGTGAAACAAATATGCAGGAAGAAATGGAGATGGATTGGCTGGTCATACTCTGAGGAAACAAACCATCAAGTGACATCACACGCCGGGCCATCACTCGAGTGGAACCCGAAAGGGAAGCGGCGAGTTGGTCGTCAGTGCGAGGGTGGGTGACTTAGAGGAGGTCATGTGACGAGGAGATGAAAACGTGTGGGCAGACATGGAGCCAGGTGAAGACTCTAGCAGAGAACCGAAGGTGATGGAGACGCGTGGCTGAATCCCTATGTTCCTCTAGGAAGTAAAGGAAATTATATATATATATATATGTAATGTTAATACACGACAAAGGTCAGATGTTTTTTGCTGGTTAGTAACAAAGCAGGTCAGAGTGTATGAACAATAACAATCTTTGAAAGATTGTGGATAATCTAACGAAATCGGAATATTTGACAACTAATTAGTTCAGTAATGGATTTTCATTTGAAAATAACTGATACGAAACAAACGAATAAAGGACTGAAAATGGGTAACAATAATAAAATTGAAAAACAAAAACTCCTATGTAGAGTTTATAACACAACGATACAGGAAATCAAAAATTGACACGGCAGTAGACGGGGCTGGATAAAACATTTCTGACAGCAAAGTTAAGACTTTTTACTACAGTGTGCTTGGTTCCACTCCACGGGAGCAAGTGAATTGGCAAATGCACTTTAAAGTTGCCAACAATGGGGTCTAGTCTTTGATATTTGGAGAAGCTGAGGCGCAGAAATGTAGCAAAGAGCGTTCTTCAAATTTCAGCCGGCTTTGGAGAACTTCACTGATTATACCTCCCCTGATTTTCAGATTAACAATCAGTTGTTTATTTTTTCAGTACATATCCAGGTTTCGTAGCTTGCCAGTCTTTCTCTTTAGATGTTTATTGATTAGTTGGAGGATTTCATCATGAGCTGACATCAGCTAGAGAACCACTGGAAAACCCACCTCGGAGTACTGGACAGCTGTTTAGTCCTAGTTAATGGTCTACGAGCTCGCTAGCCTTGTAACCAGAAGGTCCTGGGTTCGAACCATTGTGGTGGGTGTGTACCAATGAAGAGTCCCACACTGGGACGAAACAACCAGTTGTCAGGTACTCCAGCACTGGTTTTCCAATGGTTCTCTAACTGATGTCAAATCATAATGAAATCAAATTGAATCTTGACAAAAGCCAATACTTGAAGAAAAAACATATTTAGTAATTTTAAAGGTTGATAAATTAGTGAATTCCATTTCAATGAGATAGATAATAATAGAAGGAGGAGGAAAAAAATAAGACTAAACTATCGTACCATCATTTTTTCCTTTTGCGAATCTCATGAAGTCCAAGTATGTAGTAGTTGTATAGCTAGCAGACATGTATGCGTGCATGCATGCATGCATGCTATCGAAAGATTGTGAATCAGGTGGTCTGATAATAATAAAACTGTCAGGTAAGACAGTATCCAGTTGCATAAAGCATTACCATGTTATATTAAGATGCATGGCTATCATATACATATATATATATATATATATATGCATACAACATTGAGTTAAAATTAATCTATGTAATCACACGAAAATGCCAAATTGTCTGTTTTGATGAGACAATGATGAAATTGTATTCTTTTATTATAACTACAACAAACAAAAAACACCATAAACTGATTTTTGTTCTCCTTTTTTTATTATTATTGCAATACAAAAGATGCCTACTGATTGATTTATTTTGCAATCAGTCGTGAAATTTAATTGATGAAAATACACATTTTTTTTCTTCTCTCATTCAGACAATGCATATATATATATATATATATATGTGACTTGAGAAAATTTTCTGTAATTTTCAACAAATTTTAATTTATTTTATTTATTAAGAGTTAGCCATAGAAGTTGTGGAGATACATTGTGCGTGGAAATATTCAATAGTGTTTTGATAGAGATGGGTTTTTCAAATCAATTATCTATGTGATACAAATGGATATTAGAACAAGACATATAAGCGAACAATATTGTTTTCAATTAGATCTTCTTCAGGCTTTACTCTAATTTACATAGATTTATATATAAAATTTTAACCAATGAGGGTGATTTTGGGAATCAAATAATAATCTTAATAGTCTTAATAATAATAATAATATAATAATAATAATAATGTGGTAAATGTTTTGAACATAGTTAATAACGATGATTATAATGATAACAAAATATTGATAATAAGGTTTATGCAGGTGATAAGAATAACAAAGATAGTATATGTATATAAGTGTATAAATAAATTGGGTCATATCTTAAAAGGTGAAGTGGAACGATAATCAGAGTTTAAATAAATATTATAAAAGTACAAAGGAGGTGGAAAATAAGAAAGGGTGGGAGGGTTTTTGAATACAGTTCACCTAGGCCAAGGGAGAGACAAAGGTTGAACAAACTTCTTTTGTATGCAAAGACTAGGATTGTTCTCTCGAATTCCCATAGCTTCGGCTAAGTGTAAAAGACGGTTTCTGATTCCATTCGAAAGACTCGATGGAATACGATAGATAACTTTGAAAGCACTATTTTTGTCCACTTGGTGACCGCTATCAATCAAATGAGCCAAAATAGAACTTCGTATGGATTTTATTTGACCTTTTCCGAACCATGAAGGAAGATGCTCATTAATGCGTTTGTTCAGCTGTCTAGTTGTTCGCCCTATATAGCTTTCTCCACAGGAGCAACTAAATTTATAAATACACATCGAAGTGGCACAACTAGGTAGCTTATCTTTCACTTGAGCAATCAAAATTGGTCGGCTGGAAAATGACAAACAAAGGGTGGCGGCAGGATAAGTCCGTTTTATCGCTCTCGATAATCTCGGATGTAAGACTTCACTAGCCACGTCCCCATTAAATTGAAGTTTCATGAACAGTTCTTTCTTTTTAACTGTTGTCAGTCTTTCTTTGTTGTACCTGGTATTCATATGTCTCCTAACAAATCTACTAGGATAACCCATTTGGACCAGCGTATTTTGAATGTATCCTAGCTCATTTTCTAGGGAATCATCTGTACAAATACGTCTTGCTCTATTCGTTAGGCATCTGACCAAATTGATTTTATATCGAATTGGTACAAAACTGAGGAAATGTGTATATTGTCCTACAGATGTAGGTTTTCTATAGACATCTCTCTTGAGTGAACCATCCTCTCTTCTGCTCAATTGGACGTCAAGAAAATGTAATCCACCATCATGTTCTTCTTCACACGTGAAGATGAGCGATGGATGTGCATCATTAAACTTTTTTAACATTACATTCTTGTCAGTTTTCACATCAAGAATAATGAACGTATCATCAACATAACGAAAATAAGAATCAGTTTCCTCTATTACTTGTCTCAATGGACCATTTTTAATCTTGGCTAGAAAGAAATCTGCCAAAATTGGCCCCAATGGAGAACCCATGGCAATACCGTCGATTTGCCTGTAGTAAAGGTTGTTGAATAAGAAATGTACATTCATAGTACATCTTAAAAGCAGCTCTTTCAGACTAATAACTGGAATTCCGATGTCAATCTGCTTTTCTACTATCTGTTGGCATATGAAATCCACAGTCTCCATAAGTGGTACATTGGTAAACAGTGACTCTACATCTAAGGAAAGCATTTGTTTCCCATTTACATTATTATTTGATTCCCAAAATCACCGTCATTGGTTAAAATTTTATATATAAATCTATGTAAATTAGAGTAAAGCCTGAAGAAGATCTAATTGAAAACAATATTGTTCGCTTATATGTCTTGTTCTAATATTATAAATGGGAATATTTAAAGATTACAAATGGATATAACAAAGTTCGTGTAGCATTTGCTAATTTTCAAGTATTGGTTTTGTAGGGATTTTGTTTGATTACATGGAGGATTTCATCATGAGCTGACATCAGTTAGAGAACCACTGCAAAACCTGGGAGTACTGGACAACTGTTTCGTCCTAGTTTGGGACTCTTCATCAGTACGCACCCACCGCGATTCGAACCCACGACCTTCTGGTTACAAGGCGAGCTCGTAGACCAGTGAGCCACTGGGACCCGTTCCAATGGTCCTTGAATTCTAACTTCTGCCAATTCACGATATAGCGCGACCATTTCGCAATGTCTTCTTCGATGAGTTACTGCCTCATCTTCAAGGGATCATTGGATCGGGTCCCAGTGTCTCAATGCTCTACGAGCTCGCCTTGTAACCAGAAGGTCCTGGATTCGAATCCCGGTGGGTGCGTACTGTGAAGAGTCCCAAACTAGGACGAAACAGTTGTCCAGTACTCCCAGGTTTTCCAGTGGTTCTCTAACTGATTTGCTAATGTATATAATGTATGGCTTAGCGTCGGTGGCGCAGTGAGGAGCTTAAGATTATTAAAGAATTACTTAGAAAAAATGGTCATCGAGATAAATTCATTGAGAAAAATGAGAATTCAGCACCAAGGTGAGTTAGTATTGTGGTGAGAGCTGTCTACTAGCCAAATTGGTAGACAGTAATTTACGTCAATATTTATGTCCCCAATATTGGTGGTGAGAAAATGAGAACAAAGATTGACTTTGCGTAGGCGGATGCAGTTAACATATAGAGGATTTGACATTCAAGAAACAGTCACAAATAGATGAAAGATTAACTTTACGTGAGAAACAACCAATCGGAAGACTGTGTTTGTTTGCTTAAATATCCATAATAATATACATGAAAATATATAAATATGCGTTGATTTCCTTAATAAATGATCTGTTGCCTGACTCTTGCCTTCTGTTGTTACATTTGGTGTCGCTGCCTGTCGCGAAATGAAAGTCCCATGGCCTGCAGCTTTTGAAGAAGGAGACATACGGATCTTCTTAAGGGACTTCGAAGCTATTGCAGAGTTGAATGGTGTGCAAGAGCCATCAGCGAAGACGGTTGTTCTTGGAACGCTACTGAGAGGCCGGGCGAAGGCAGCATATGATAGTGTGAGGCAAACAGAGGGGCAAACAACTTGGAAGTCAGTGGTGGAACGCTTGAAGCAGGAGTTTGACAGCCCGATGGACAGAGAGCGGGCAACGCAGCAGTTTCGCAACATGAAGCTGGGAGTTGACGGTGACCCTCTCGTATTGGCACTGACCTTGACAAGCCTACTTCGTCGCGCTCTACCAACACTGGACGAAGATTCTGAGGCACAAATGTTGGCATCCCAGTTTATGGAGAGTGTCCCAGAACATATATCCCAACAGCTACATCTGGTTAACGCCGTACAACCACTGGACATCGGAGAGCTTGCGAAGGTGACCAGACAACTGTTGAGTAAGACGGTTGCAGCGGTAGAGCCACCAAAATCCGAGCAGTGTGAGAAACAAATCGAAGAGTTGCAACGTGAAGTGGCCGCGCTGAGACTGAGCGTGCAGAGAGACCGGTGTTTCGCATGTGGCAAACTGGGGTACTGGAGAGACTGCTGCCCGGAAAGACGACAAAGAAGAATTTTTAAAAGATATACTGTGTCTTCTTCCTGTGTTCCGAGACTTGAGGTAATAGGGGCGATGGAGAAGGGGGCAATATATTCGAAGTTACGGGTAAATGATCGCGAGTTGGTGTGTTTAATCGACACAGGGGCTGCAGTCTCACTCGTAGATAGGAGTCTATGTGAGAATATAAGACCGTGTTCGTTGACATTGCAGACAGTAGGCGGTCACGTGTTAAGAATCGCGGGAGTTTCAGACTGCAGAGTTAGAATTGGAGAGGATTGCGTGACGTTCCCATTCCTGGTTGTACCTGAATTGCGCCGAACAATCCTTGGGGCCGACTTTTTGCGAGAAGTGGATGCAGTGATTAACATGAAGAAAAGGGTTTTTTTTTTTTTTTTTTTTTTTTTACAGGGCACGAGAATAGTGAGGTAGCAGGGATTGCGGCATCGGAAGTCCGAAGTATGGCAAAGTTACTCAGCAAATACGATCATCTGTTTACTGAAGATGGGGACCCATACGGTTATTGCGATGAGGTGAATCATGAAATTCCGTTAAGTGGCCCGAAAGTAACGTCATTTACCACGCGAAGAGTTCCATGTCATTTAGAAGGCGAAGTTGAGCGACAGGTGCGAGAGATGTTAAAAGATGATATTATTGAAGAAGCTGATAGCCCGTACAACTCTCCAGTGCTGTTAGTAGAAAAGGCGAATGGGAAGTATAGATTCTGCGTTGATTTTCGACAGTTAAACAGTATGACAGAGTTAAGACCGTGTGCCATGCCAACAGTAGTAGAAACTTTAGATCGCCTACAAGGCACAAATTTGTTTTCAGTTCTCGATCTTCGCTCAGGATACTGGCAGATACCGATAAAGCCAGGTGGTAGAGATAAGACGGCATTCAGCGTGGGTCAGACACAGTATCGATTTAAACGCATGCCGTTTGGACTAGCAGGTGCACCGTTCACGTTCAGACGACTGATGACACTATTACTTAAGAACTTGAAAAACGTTGAGGTGTACGGTGATGATCTCGTCATATATAGTCAAAACGAAAACGATCATATGAACCATATGGAAGCCGTGCTGCGACGCATCGAAGAGTTTGGACTGCGCGTCAACAAAACCAAGTCTCAAATAGCCAAAAAGAATGTAACTCTTTTGGGACATAAAATGGGAAATGGTGAGATTAAACCACTACCGGAGAAAATCTTGACGATAAAGACGATCCCGGCCCCGAATTCAAAGAGAAAATTGAGACAATTCTTAGGTAGAGCAGCGTTTTACAGTCGCTTCGTGAAGAACTTCAATGAGATAGCAGCCCCTCTGTACAGGCTACTAGGTGAACCGAAGTTTGTTTGGTCGGAGGAATCGCAGAGGACATTTGACAGAATTAAACACCTGTTCGACCACCAACAAATGACGCTAAAACTACCTGTACCTGGAAGACAGTTTACAGTGTGCACAGATGCCAGTGACTACGCCATAGGTGCGGTCCTAAGACAAGGTGATGGAATCGTTGAGTATGCCAGTCGGGTTTTGACACACACAGAGCGAAAGTATTCAACGATAGAGAAAGAATGTTTAGCGATGGTATGGGCTATCGACAAATGGAGACCTTATTTACTCGGCCGGCGGTTCCACATCGAAACGGATCATAAGCCGCTACAGTTTCTGAAGACAGCGAGAGACCCACGAGGGAAATTGTCACGGTGGATGTTGCGTCTTCAGGAGTACGATTTTACCATCTCACACGTTCCTGGAAATGAAAATGTCTTGGCAGATTTGTTATCGAGACCAGAAGACGAGTCTGAGTTGCCCGAGGTCGCGTACGGAGTGCATGCAGTAGAACAAGACCCACTAAGACTGGCACGCAGACAAAGGTTGGACGATACGCTGAATACAGTAATACAGGTGATCACTAACGGAATAGAAGTGGATCCAACTACAGCGAGTAAGGAGCTAACCACACTACTCAGACAGAGAGATCGACTAAGAGTGAATGTCTACGGGACTCTGACCTGGCGAGAGGACGACGGAAGCTGGCTAGCTGTCATACCTCAATCGTCGCGCCACGACATGATAGAAGAATGCCACCAGCTAGCACATACCGGAGTGGCCAGAACAACCGACCTCTTGAGACAAAGTATGTACTGGCCAGGTATGAGAGAAGACGTAGCAAGATATGTACTTGGATGTCCACGGTGCCAGCTAATGAAAGGCGACCGGTGCATACGACCACCACTTCAGTCGATTCCAGTTACGGCGATAGGTGACTTGTGGTCCGTAGATGTTATGGGTCCATTTCCTCAGACATCCAATGGTAATCAGTACCTCTTGGTGATGATGGAACACGCGACACGATGGGTAGACGCCGTAGCAATCCCAGACCAACGCGCAAGGATCATGACAGATGCAGTAGTTAGACACATCGTTGCAGACCATGGCGTACCAAAGACAATACTGACAGACCAAGGGCCGTGTTTCGAAAGTGACGAATTTACTTCCCGTTTGCAACAGCTTGGCATCAAGAGGATCCGAACGACCCCATACCATCCACAAACGAATGGCCTGACGGAGAGAAACAACCGTACGCTGAAGGAGTGTTTGGCCTCGAAGGGCGGTAACTTGGAAACGGAGTTGCCACTGATTCTACTAACACATCGTGCCACCACCCAGGAAACAACGAAAAAGTCACCCTTTCAACTGATGTATGGTAGAAAGCCACGATTACCGATACACAACGAAACCTGGCCCCTTCACCAAAAGTGGAGTACGACGAAATTAAAAGCAGAACGGAAAGAAGCCGTCAAGAATGTAATGCAGAAGCAGCGGAGGGATGTCGCGAAGTCTCAGCTGAGAGAAAAGACTCAGTGCATTACCTTCTCAGTCGGGGACCAAGTGAAGTGTAGAGACAGAAGATATGCTGTCGGATGCGGGCCAGGTTCACGCAAACTCCTTCCAAAGTGGGAAGGACCATACACAGTCACAAAAAGACGGGGTCAAGTATATACCATCAGAAGAGATGACAAACAAAAACGAGTTAACGCCAGTCAGATCCAACGATGGGTGCATTGGGACAAGCCGGTCTGTAACAATCATCAACGAGAGGACGCATCACCCAGAAGGTCGGAACGCCTGCGCGCGAAGCTATTTGACGGGGGGAGGAGTGTGGTGAGAGCTGTCTACTAGCCAAATTGGTAGACAGTAATTTACGTCAATATTTATGTCCCCAATATTGGTGGTGAGAAAATGAGAACAAAGATTGACTTTGCGTAGGCGGATGCAGTTAACATATAGAGGATTTGACATTCAAGAAACAGTCACAAATAGATGAAAGATTAACTTTACGTGAGAAACAACCAATCGGAAGACTGTGTTTGTTTGCTTAAATATCCATAATAATATCCATGAAAATATATAAATATGCGTTGATTTCCTTAATAAATGATCTGTTGCCTGACTCTTGCCTTCTGTTGTTACAGTATGGCTACATTTCCGAAGAAACCAATGTTCATAAAATTGCATTTCCCCGGAGATAATATCAGCGAAATAATAACACAGCGCCTGAAGAATGCAGTTAAGAGAGCTTATTATGCAGCAGAGGTGTGTTGTCTCTTCACAACCACCCCTATTCTACGTTCGAGAAATAAGGATAAACTACCTAAATTTGCCTCTTCTATGTGTAACTACCAGTTTGACTGCAGCTGCGGAGCCAGCTACATCGGGGAGCACAATTAGGTAGGTTCATCATCGTATTTCCGAACATCATCCAACATGGTTAAGCAAGGGACAAACAAGATCTATTCGTAGTTCTATTTTAGCACACCTTGTTGATACTGAGCATAAGGTTGATGTGAATACTGCATTTAAAATTATTTATCGCATTCCGACTAATCTTAATTTTGCTCTACGAGTTCGTCTTCTACATACAGCTGAAGCAATCGGAATCCACATGAAGAAGCCAAGCCTATGTGTTTAGAAGAAATTTGTACAGCAGCTTTCCATGCATTGGCCATCCATCCTTACATGACTGTTTAAACCGGACTTTTTAGCCCCCCTCCCCCTAAACCTTTAAAATTATAATTGTTCAAATTATTTCGTTTTCCTGACCACTTCATCTTTAATTACGTGTCATACTTGTAATACTAATTTATTCTAACCATTTCTACCTTTTAAATGTGTGTTGATTTTCTTCGTTAATTATCAACCCATTGACATTTTGACACTTTAATTATTGGTAACAAACATATCAGTGCCACTTGTTTGGTAAACTGTTATGACAAGAAACGCCAACAACTCTCTGAAAAGATCCATATACAAAAAGCCTACATGGAATGGACAGTTCATCAACTTTCAAAGCTTCGTGCCCCTAAGCAGAAAGAGGAACCTGATATACGCTCTTTCCTCGAGGATTTGGAAGATATGCAGCGAGGAAGTGATTGAGGAAGAACTGCGTAATCTCCGAAAAACCCTGATGGAAAGCGGTTTCCCGCCCAGGTTCATAGACAGAAATCTCAAATCTAAGACTAAGACTTCCGAACAAGTCCAATCCGTTCCAAAGAAAATACTTCTGCTTAATCTAGAATTCAAAGGTGATATTGAAGCAGAAATCCTTCGCTAACGCCTCTCCAAATCTCTGAAGAAAACATACTTCGCCGCGAGCCTGCGACTGACGTTTTCTTGCAAGAAACTGTTCAGCCAGAACGTGAAAGACAAGCTGTCGCATTGGACCACCTCAACATGCATATACCAGTTTACTTGCTCTTGTGGAGCTGAGTACATCGGCCGTACCATGCGCCGACTTGAAAAACGCGCTCGCGAACACTACCTAGCCTGGCTAGTAAAAGGAGACCAAAAACGTGTATACAGTTCAGTGACAGAACATCTGGTCAACTCAGGACATTCAGCGCCTTTCGAAAAATCCTTCAAAGTAATATACAAGATTCAATCAAACCTATCAAAGGGAGTCAAATCAAGACATCTGGGCATAGCTGAGGCGCTAGCTATCCAAAAGCTCAAACCCACGCTTTGTATCCAAAAGAAATATGTCCAACCCCTGTCCCTGCCATGGCCATCATAAACAGGTAAATTTTTTAGTAATGACGATCTCATCGCCTTTCTTATCTAAACTTCCTGTTTATTCATGTTATTTTAAGTTTTTCTTAATCCCTGTCTACACTACCATATTTTCATATCCACACTTCCTGTTTATTTTGTCATTTTACTATTTCTACATATTTAATCCCTGATTGCATAAACAATTATTCATCACATTAGTTTTTTATCCAAACATCCTGTCTATTTTGTTATTTCTACATTTCTAACCCCCAATTGCACAATGTCAATCGTCTTAGTTATTATAATGCTACTTTGTTTGAGTTTTACCCATCCCCCCTGTTTATTATGGCATTCTAATTCCTAATTGTAATTTTTATTAATTTGACCCCTAACCGGAAATTATTCTGGAACTTTCCCATCCATTTGATATAAATACACGAATTTACAGCCTAGATGATGACTTCGTCGAAAAGAAAATTTTCTTCGCTGCAATTGTCTTTTTATTAACTCCTATGACCCAATGTGTATATTCCGTTATGTATTGTAATAAATATGTTATATATATTAGAGTGGAGCCAGAGATAAGGATCTAATTGAAAAGTAAATATTTCTTCGCTCAATCTTTTTGTTTTCTACCATTTATTTCTCTAATAAATTTACGTTCATAATAGTTGTTTTGAATATTTTTAGAACAACACATTTAAGCGAACAATATTGTTTTCAATTAGATCTCATCAGGCTTAACTCTAATATATATATATATATATATATATATATATATATATATGTATGTATATATATGTATATATATTTATATATATGTATATATATATGTATATATATATGCATATATATGTATAAGTTTACAAATAAAAATTCAAACATAAACCAATCATGGTGTTTTGTCTAAAGGATAATACGATGGTGAATATAAGTTGTGCAATTAGTCATAATAGTAGTAATCATAATAATAATAATAATAATAATAATGGTCTTATCAATAATAAGGATGAAAAAGTGAGGCAATCTGTGATAACACGAATAATGAAAAACAGCATGATTAAACAAACAACTGTTCAGGTGGAAGTAGTCAATAAAGGCTAGTAAAAACAAACGAACCGATTAAGTAATGTTAGATTGTAAGGGAAGGAAATGAAACACGTTTATAATGAAGATGTGATAAGATTAAGGGATGATAAGAAATGGGTTGAAAATATAAACAAAGGGTGGTGTAGAAGTCATTAGTTGGTTACGTCTTAATAGGCCAAGGGAGGGATAATGGCTGTACGAACTTTTTTGAATACATAATTTAGGTTTAATAGTTCGAATGCCTATCGCCTCAGCTGTGTGTAGTAGACGAATACGAAGTCTATTGGAAAGATTCGGTGGGATACGATGAATCACTTTGGAGGCTCTCATTTTCTCGACTACATTACCACTATCAATTAAGTGTGACAAAATTGAGCTACGAACTGTTTTTGTCTGTCCTTTGCCAAAACACGACGGGAGATGTTCACTAACACGTTGGCTAAGCTGTCTAGTAGTACGCCCAATATAACTGTCACCGCAGGTGCAGTTGAATTGATAAATGCACATAGATGTGGCAAAACTATCAAGCTTATCCTTCGTTTGCGTCCCAATCATTCGTCGGCTAGAGAATGACAAACATAGGTGTGCTGCATAAAATGTTCTTCGCATACTCCTTGAAAGTCTTTGGAATAGAATCTCACTTGATAAGTCACCATTAAATTGTAACTTAATAAATATATTTGAATTTTTATTTGTAAACTTATATATATTAGAGTTAAGCCTGATGAGATTTAATTGAAAACAATATTGTTCGCTTAAATATGTTGTTCTAAATTTTACTATGGGAATATTTAATATATTGAATATTTTTGTCTATCTTTGTGTGCTACATCAAGCGTGGCAACTCGACTTGGGTCTATGTAAAGTTCTGAGTCGAAAATCCAACAGGTTAGTCAGTTATGATGTGACGCGAGACAAAGTACGTTTATATGCAGAATGATTGAAGCTTGCAGCCTTAAATTCTTTCATAAACTATAAGTCTGTGATCAGTGTTACTTATAGAGCCATATTGAATTATTCGTATTTTGCTGAGAAATGTAGTTAGTACAGTATAACTGTCAACTTATAAGGAAGTGAACAGTTTGGAGTTCTGAGTTTTCGGGGCTTGACTGACTTCAAAGTGGATTTTAAGATGGACTTATATCATTTGGATAACCACAGAAAACTTAATACCTCTGGATAGCTATTTGTCTTAATTCGCGTCTTCTCAACAGTCTACACCTAATGCCACTCTACCACAGTCAGACTGAACCTAGAAGACTCGAGTTACGAGAAAATCCAGCCACAATCTCACAGAAATTTTTTATTTTTTCTATTATAGCTTGAAACCACACAGTATTTTTGGTACAAGTATGGAATTTTCAGCATATGATATCGGTTTAGTGATCTTCATTGTTATTTTGACTTTCAACATGTCCTCCTTTTAACTTGACCTAAGTCTATTTCCTCACCTCTTAACTCTTTGTTGTATATATACTGAGATTTTGTAAATTCCGGTTTAATAATACTTTGATAAAGCTATTAGCAGCAGTATTAAATGGCGAAACGTCAGTAAAATCGACAAAATCGTTTTGTTTTTTCATTCATTGGGAAATACAAGAAAACCTTTATTATAATGAATATCATATACCCAATGCCCAAATTTTTTCAAACTGTTAAAAGTGAACTTGGTTTGGACATATAAATGACATTGGCAGCCCAAATTTTGCAGGTCGACCATAAATATCTGGTGTGCGTCGGCAGGGGATCGAACTCCGGACCATGTGCATGCTCGGCGTGAGTCCTAACCGCTATGCTACCAACGCAACCTGCGTCTTTCCTTTAACAAATACCATTAGTAGCACACTCATTCACCAGTGACCCAATATTTTCAAGATGGGAAATAAGTAAATTTTTCACTCCAAACTGGTGTTTCTTTTTGTAATTAAGCCAATTAAAGAATATATTCAATGTTCATGTGAAAAATTCAAACCCTGTAAACCACTGTCACTTGACAATATTGTAAGAGTTTATGCAAATCCGAGTTTTAAAATAAATCCCAAAGAAGCATAAGTACCGGGAAAAATGAGTCACTTCTAGGTATATCGATCGTTCGACACGAGTTTTGTCGAAGAGGGTGCAAGAACACTATCCTGCATGGTTACGAAAAGGTGGAAGTGGAGCAATAAGAAGCGCAATCATTGAACATCTGATCGATAATGATCACCCTATCTCTATAGTCTCCGCCTTCAAAGTCATTTACAAGGCAAAGAGTAATTTACCCAAATCCTTACGTACCCGACTCATCTGTATTGCTGAAGCCATCTTTGGCTATCGAAACAGAAAAGCCAGATCTCTGTGTACAGAAAAAGTTCGTTCAACCCCTCCAACTTTCATGGTCTTAATCCCTCTATGCTAAAGTATGGTAATCCCCAATCATATTTAGCTCTACCAATTTTTCATTTTTGTCTTCCTTATTACTTCAGTTGTTACTATTACTACTCTCACATTTAATTGTCCCCGGTATTATTTCACTTGTGCCACTTGTCATTCTAGATCAGTTCCTTTATGTAACATTAAATTCCATGCTATTAAATTTCACACAATATTACGTAACGTTTTTATTTTTATTCGATTTGTCTACTAATCTTATAATTGCACATCCTTTTTCAAGTTCTATCTATCCTATGAATTATTCTATATATGACATTAATTTGCTTTGCCACTTGACATTTAACTACGATTATAATCACAAACATTTTAGTTTTAATTGCATTTCATATTATTATTATTATTATTATTATTATTATTATATGCATTCACGCCTATGTTTCAATTCCCTCACCGGATATAACTTCTTAAAAACCATATATACACGATTGTACAGCTTGATGATAAATTCGTTGTTGAAAAGAGTCTCTTCGCTGAATCATTTGTTTTAATTTTCTATATGTTACAATGGGAATTTTCCATGACTTCTATTACCGTATACTCGTTTACTTATATTTAGTCATAACTATTTTTTTCCATTCCACTTCACTCCAAGTGAAAAATAGGGCATGAAGCTTTGGAAATTTCAGTAGCGATGATGTTGTTTTAGCGGGGTGGAGTCACTAGCCTCATGTCTAACCTTTTCTGTATTCTGGGCCAACCACCAGCTAGTAAACTTGTCCAGGTTTAAGAGTGAATTGGTGCAGAATTGAGCCCTGACCTCCTGAGTATCTAAAGTGTATTCTACTATACAGTCAACCACGGAGTGGCTGAATGGTCACTGGGGTCATCTTGCGACTGAGAGGTCTTGGGTTCAATTTAGTCATAACTGGTAAATTTTCACTTTTAATAAGCATAATAATGTTATCAGGCTATAAGATTTCTTACGGATAATAGGTAAATCTCAAAAATAATTGTGAATCCTTTAAAAGTGTGCACTCATAACGTACTTCTTTTTTAAGTGCGCTAGATTGCATATTGTATGGATAAGTTTGGGTAGATGTGAAGGAACAATGTGTCTATCCTCTTGGTCCTATACAGGCTAACATTTTCGTGGCAAAACTTAAAAGTGATCAACTGGGAAATACAATGAACTCGAAGGTTACGGATCCGATTCTCAGTGGGTCGTCAGCTAAGACGACACAGCCATCCAGTACTCCTAGGTTTTCATAGTGATGTCAGGTCATAATTTTAACTTGAAACTAATCAAATTCTAGCAAACCAATGCTTACAAAAACTTAGTTATTATCATTATTATCGATGTGTAGATGACACAAACGCATCGCTTGTAACAGAGACTTCAACAGATAAGAACTTTTAAAATTCTGTCAATAGTCTTCGCTCCGACTGTTCATTTAGCTTGCAAGAAAGAAGCAAGTGGCAGTATATCCATCCTAGATGTCCTGATAACTAAACATATGAATATTTGGACAAAAATCTATTTAGAAAGAATACTGAGACTGGTTAATACTTCCAATTTCATCGTTTCATACCGATTTAGTAAAAAATACAATTTGTAGTTAAATGTCTTAGCTATAAAATAAGAGGTATATATTTAAAAGAATGCTTTAATGAAGAAATGTATGATGTGAGGTATGCACTAGAAGAAAACCGATAAACAAAGAACTTCATTTTTAAAAAAAGTACATGTCGATACCTAGAGAGAAGGTCTTGATGGATACCATAGATAAAAACATTAGATCTCAAGTTGAGTTACAAATAGTGAAATTTTGATATTCTAAAATGTCTAATTATAAAAGACCGATTGAAAGAACACTCCCGGAAGCTAAACTGATATTCAGTTTTTCAGCCAAACCAGCATTCACACAGTGAGTCAAGCATAAATTATCAGCGATGGCCTCATCAATGTACATTTATGAGTTCATCTACTAATATGAAGATTGTTAAATAGGCTTATTTATGTTCGATGTCACACAAAATCGAAGACTTACAAGCGAAAACCGACAAACTGGTCGAAGAAGCAGATGGAGAAGACAGGACTCCAGGTGAACATAGACAAGACGGAGGTTATGAAAATAACCGACCAACCAGCAACAACAGCAGCAGCAACATCCAGCGCCAATCGCCATCAACCGGAGGAATTTAAAAGAGGTTACTTCATTCACTCACTTATCTAGGGAGCATTGTCTCAAATACAGGAGGAGAAGGAACGGACGAGGATGTCAAATCGAGAATCGGGAAGGCGAGAAACACATTCATCAACCTGAAACCAATCTGGAAATCTTCCACTGTCACTCAACCCAGCCAGCATCAACAACAAAATTCGGATTTTCAGTAAAAACTTCAAGTCAGTCAGTTCTTCTATACAGATGGATCAGAAACTTGGCGGGTCACACAGAATTTTTTCAACAGGTTGCATACCTTTATCAACAACTAACTGTTTTCGCTGGCTCTATACTGAAGATCAGATGGCCGGAAAGAATCACCAACAAGAAACTATGGGAAGGAACAAAACAAGAACCAATCGCTCAACAAATATGCAGGAGAAAGTGGAGATGGATTAGACACTCGCTGAGGAGGCCACTGGCTGGGTGACATCGCGTGTCAGGCCAGTGCTCGAGTGGAACCCGGAAGGTAAGCGGTGAGTGGGACGTCCAAGGGTGACACGGAGGAGATCGTGTGAAGAGGAGTTGAAACAGTATGGACTAACATGGATGCAAGTGAAAAGTACAGCAGAAGACAGAAGCAAGTGGAGACGTGTAGTTGAAGCCCTATATTCCACTAGGAACTCAAAGGAACAATAATATTAATATATAGGCTTATTCAGATGACTTTATCCATACGCGTGAATATACAGGGATATATATGACTGATAGTCTGGTTTTTTCTTACTTGATGAGCAGTGGACATCCAGTTAAACCACAGAACAAGTCTTTGGGGATCTGTCAATATCCCAGAGACCTATCAAGAGGAGTTCGACTGCATCTTCTATCAGTAGCAGAAGACTTCTTCTCTGTACCCAAAAGAAGTAAAACCCGACCGCTTTATTTACATCGGTGTACATTAATCGAAAAAAGTCCTTCATGAAGGTTGATATTCTACACTTAAATCTCAATTTCATTAACTTCTCCTTATCGTTTCACTGAATAACTTCAATTTCAGACTTTGACGTTTTCGCGATCTTTCTTACTGAGTATGTTATTCTAGGTTTACGTCATACTTTTCACATATTATTATTATTATTCACAAAATTCATTTCTTCACACTTTAATAAATTCTTTTGTACTTAGTAATCATTCACCAATAGCACTTCTGTGTTTACACCATTCTGTTATTAATTCATTTTATCATCATCATTATTATTATCATTATTCGTTACCTTTTGAACTTACATCTAGAGTATCCAATTTATTATTTGTTTATTTCACTGTAGTAGTATTCATACTGTCCTCCCTGAACAGCAATCACATTTCACCCCTTGAAACCTACAGTTTTGTCGATTATACAAGTATACAAACACGTCGCTGAATTGTTTTTATTGTTTTTTTGAATCTTATGTTCTAATTGAACAAACAATAATCAAAACTCACTGACTATTAATCCATTCTATGCTTGTATCGCAATAAACAGTATTCCATATAACTATAATTTGCCTTTATTGGCACTCATGTATGCCAGCATGACTGAATTTCAGAGCTTGGACCACAAACTGTCTTCGGTCAGAAAACCATTGTGAACCTGCGAGTGCTGGACAGCTGTTTCGCCCCCCATTGAAATCAATTAAATCTTTGCAAACTAACATTTGAAAATTATCCTAGTTCTCACTAGTGACTGGCTAAATGATGAAGTTGCATGAAGTTTTAGTAGGGTGGGGTCGTGAGCAGAATGGGGGCCGCCAAGCTGAGTGTAAGGACACATACCGATGAAATAGAGAGGCAACCGTGCTATACCAAGAAATGGCAAAAGCTGGAATAAGTGGGAGGGACATTGAATTCCGCACCAGTTCGCCTTGTAACGTGGATTCGATCCCTAGTGGTAGGGTCATGCGTGTTAATTACTGAAGAGTTTCAAACAAGGACGGGACAGGAGTCCATTAACCTGTGGTTTTGAATAGTTTTGTAGCTGGGTTACCTGGCCTGTCATATGCTCTGATGGTGTTCTCGTGACTGATGTTGCTAGATGTGCCGAGGGTGATGGGAAAGTACGCAACCTAATGGTGGGGTGCAAGGTTTGAAGAAGGCTGTATACTGTAGTATACCTGCACCTCGTCCTGATAATGTTTTCCTCGATCGTATAGTGGTGAGTACCTCCACGTACCTGTCACGTGGAAGGCCTCAGTTCGATTCCCGGTCGAGGAGGAGCTGGCTTTGGTGAGTTGGTGGTTCCCTGGTAGAACACTGACCAACCACGCAAATGGACCGGGGTTCGATCACCGGTTGACACACTCCTTTACCTCGCTTAGCCTGTCTTATGCCGGGCAAAGAAGGAGGGTTGGGCTTAAGACTAGCAACCCTACCCATAAAAAACACCTCTGCTACTGAAAATTCAAAGCTGTAACTTGAAGTCCCAATGGGAAAGAAAAGGAATAAAATAAAACAATAACAGCCAACTGAAGGCAACTGGTGATCAAAATAGGAATTTATCACTGTAGAGCATGAAGGAAAATTTATTGAGAACAAGTGTTCGCCACAACTGTTCTTGTTCTAAGTAGTAAATATCTTTAGCATAAAAAATGATTACATGGGCTCTTGATAACCTGAGAAAAAAAGCCTACAAAGTATTGAATAAATAAGCGTATTCTATTAATTGAAATCGGGACAACAAACATCATATTACTTGACCAGTAAGTAGGTTTGCATAGCTGTGTGCCAATAAATTTAAGGCTTAAATGAAAAACAGATGGACGCATTGCATAAACTTTTTCAGGGAACGTGAGCTATCTTGTGCGATGTATTCAGCTGTACATGAGTCATCGGATAGGGATGTATTTTAATATCTCAGATTTACTTCGGAAGCAGAATCAGACGTCCGTGGACTACCATTTCTAGACTGCCTAGTTAATTGGAGGGAAAACGGACATTTTAGTGTATCCATATTCAGGAAGAAATATTTAGACTTCAAATCATCACACCCCATCAGTGCAGAGATTTCAGTTGTTTCAAGTCTTCTTAAACGAGCACACTCTCTGATAACCGACGAGAAAGAAAAAGAAGAAGAGATATCAAACATTACTGAAACTCTCAAGCAAAACAACTACCCATGGAACTTCATCAACAAAATCAACACAGACATTAAGTATGGTCGAAAACGTATTCCAAAAACATGGACCTCAACAGTCGTCATTCCATATAGAGCAGAGACGTCAGACGATATCAGAAGAGTACTCAATCAGCTCGACACTAGAGTTTTCTTCAAAACACCAGACGCACTAGGAAACAACCTTGTCCATGTAAAAGACCAAATCCCTAAAGATTCTCTATCTAATTGTGTCCATAAAATAAAATGCTTGGAATGTGATGCGATATTCATCGGACAAACATCTCGAGAAATCAAAATCAGGAGGAATGAACATCTAAGAGCATCTGTTCGAACACCGATAAATCCGGTTGAACTAGAAAAGCTTGAAAAATCATCAGCCATAGGTCTACATGCTATAGAATCAGGCCACAAAACTGACTTTGACAATATTGAAATAATCCAGAAAAATCCGGAAATCACAAAGAACGTCTAACATCATCAAAAGCACTTCATATCAAGTGGAATCCAAATTGCCTGAACTGAATAGGAATGATGGACTAAAACAGTTTCTGACGTGGTTACAACACTTCCCTCCCTCATGAAGTGACAAAATCAACACGAATGTGATAAGCAAGTTCACCATGTAAACACATACTGCTTTTATAATTTTAAACACTGATCAAATCCAACAATCTACACCTGGTTTTGTTACCTTTACCAATTGACCAACTTGACAACAACAAAAAATGACCACCAACTGACGAACGATGTAAAGTTAGTAAAGTTTATTTTGGTATCATAACAGACGTACTATTACCTTTGTTATTTAGTTTAGTGATCGTCATTGTTATTTTGACTTTCAATATGTCGTTTTAACTTGACCTAAGTCTATTTTCTCACCCCTTAACTCTTTCTTATATATATGCTGAGATTTTGTAAATTCCGGTTTAATAATACTACTTTGATAAAGCTATTAGCAGTATTAAATAGCGAAATGTCAGTAAAAACAACATCGTTTTGTTTTTTTCATTCATTGAGAAATACAAAAACCTTTATTATAATGAATTAGAAGACTAAAGACTTAATAACAGCTTACACCTTTATTGCATAAAAATCAGTGGCTTTTTCCACAAACAGTTTCAACGCGTTAACTAACCGATACTAGACATTCACGTTTGGACATATACTCATCCGGTGTATATCAACAACGTAGTGATTATGAAAAGTCTGATGACATCTAAATTTCCTTCTTTCGGATAGTACAATCCTAGAAAGAAACTTTTATTCCTATTCTTTATGTATATATTTATGTAGTTGCATTTATCTTAAGATGACTTGCTTCTTCAATAAAAGAAACCTCTTTTACGTGATTTTGGGTGACTAGAAGGGTAATGAAAAATGCATTTCCCATAGACTGAGACATGTTTCACTATAAAACATGATAGGATTAAGTAATTTTGTAATGAATCAATCTGGCTAGGCGCTCAAATTATTCCAGGAAATTCGTAGCATCTATGGTTTAGATATTTATGTGACATGTCTCAGTTTACCTAATATATTTGTTAAATTCTGACACCTTCACAGTCCAGATGACTTCGAATTCACCTTATTCGTATTGTGATTGGTAGCTTGGGTGTGAATGTCATAAAGATTAAATTTCAAACAAAAAATCAATATTTTCACAAACCAATGACAGTGAAATCTCAAGGTCAATTAAGTTTAGTTCACTTCATTGGCTGCTAGAGATAGACCACGTTAAATGAGTTTGTTAGATGATTTGATTTCTCTCATTTTCCGTACTAACGGCTACAATGATGCCGCTAGGCGGAGAACTTGAGAAAGCTTTTGCTATTTATGATCATCTCAGACAAGGACCAAAAGCTGAGTATTATTATAAGTGGTCCTTACTTAGTTTTATTATTTGCCTGACCATTCATCATATTATCAGCCCTTGGATATTTAGTCGATATAATGCATCATATCGCAATCTTCCTCGAGCTCAAAGAATGGAATGGGATTCACGGTAAGTTTATATAGTGGAAGTGACGTATTTATGTCGTTTTATGAGAAATTTTTGTTGTATTTGATGTATTCCCAAGCTTACTATATTGCTGAATTAAATCTCGCTAATTCTGAACTAACCCTAACATTCTATAATGAGTAAATTCTGAAGTTGTTCTGAAATGGTTTAATTATGTGCACAGACTAGAACTCAGGGTTTGTTTTTCAGCATGACTGACACCAATTTAACCCCCTGTGCTTTTTCTAGGCGTTTTCAGAAGTGGCTCAGAACCTACTGGATTTGCTAATCAGCGTTGTTCAGCCCTCTTAGCCGAAATTCAGCACTGACTGGCATTGCTTCAGAACAATTTTTCAGCTTTGTCTTAGCTGCAAATCCTATTTTTAAGGTTCCGTCGACTAAACGAAGTGTCCAGTGCTCTTTTTAAGAACGATCAGAGTCATTTCAGTACATAGTGGGTTCATTCTAGTTAGGTAAAATATCCATTTACAATGAAAAGGCATTATCGACGCATAGGTTAGAATTATTGTAAGCTTACGTTTACATGCACTAGTATGCATTGCTTAGTTAAAATTTAGTATCTCAAATTTTTCATCATATTGGTCAGTTGCACGTAAAGCATGATCACTACCTTATACATGGCACTGAGGAACGGCACTCTAAGTTCTTTAGTTTGTGAACAGGCTCATGTATTACTGAAAGTTAGAGAAATACTGCAGCAGTGGATTCACATCAGAACCTTTCATCTCAGAAAACATTATCTGGGAGTCATAGTTTTGATGCACAAAAATAAATACACAGTCTGTTTGTGGTGAAAATAAATGATAGCAGCCAGTAAATTTTCCAACTGGGTAAACCCTGATTCTAAATTTAACTCCTAACCCTTAACTGTAACTGCTAAATCTAATTTAACCCTTAGTCATAAGTGTATACCATAAGCTCTCAACCGCATCCCTAACATTTAACTGTAATCTGAATTTTATCGTAATACTGGACTTTAAAAGTCGAGCAGAAAGCTCTTTAGACCAAACAACCATTGCATTCATGACTGGTCATATTATTGTCCGTCCAAGTTCAGCTGGTGGCTGCTGTGGTTTATCCTCACCCTGTTTTATATATTGCCTTAACACATGCCTGGGCTCGGTTCAGTTGATAATCACAGTGCTGGCTAAAATAATAATGTTTCAAATGCATAGGTACTTTGAAGTCAAGTGATGAACATGTGGACTTCAAAAGTTACGTAGTACTTGCACTGTCTGCACTCAACACCGCTTCATTTTGCTTTTATTTGCTCAGTTGTGTTTCCATAGCTTCTGATTAAGTATTATGGTATCAGTTTTCTTAATTGAAATCAGCACAGGTGTTTTTTTTTCTACCGCGTTACGACTGATTCTAATGCATACTACCCAGTTATACATCTCAGTCAGAATGGCCAGGCTAATTACTATGTCCTACCATTCTGAAGTTTGTTTAGTGCCACTGTCCCAGTTTTTGTATTTTGTGAGGTTATACTTTAATATATTGGTTTATTTATCCTAGTCACATGATATGTTTAGTCCTTTTAGAGATAACGTGAATTAGTCACATGTGATTATCACTCAGAATTTTGTTTACTCACTAGTTCGGTTAGCCTTGCACCATATTGACCAAGTATTTTCGTTACTCATAAAACAGAAAGGAAGGAAAAATGGAGTACAATCCTTTTATAAGTGTTCCTTGTGTCACTGAACTGATGTTGTAAAACAAATGGTCTATTATTTAAAACTTAAAACTATATACGTTTGAGTGTGACTACATTACTCATCCTGCCAAAGCCTAGCAGAATCCGCATATATGGGCTGACCAAAAGTCCTCACAACGAATACAAGCACTAATAAAAGACTAAAGTAGAAAAAAACAACATCCGAAATAGTTATTGCTTGTTGGCTGTACAGTTTCATTTAGTTGCAGACCCCCTACTGGGTTCTTAAACGTAGACCTACTTAACTTCGTCCAAAACTTGCCGCATTCCTTGAGCTGAACGTAGTATTTGACTCGGTCGATAGAGAAACGCTCTGCCAATATCTCGCTATGAAATGACAAAGACTATTGCATTAATCAAGTTACTTTACTCGAACTCATCCAATTGTGTACGAGCTTACAGCAAGTTGTCGTCTGAAGTGATAAAAACCAGAGGCGTTCTTCAGGGATGTCACCATTTTTACTTAGTGGTGATGTAACTCTGGTCGATTACTGTTTTTCAGTGATTGACTCGTTATATGGCAGGGGGTTCGTGGAACTAGTGTGCATATGTTAAAGTCCTTCTAGGTGAAGACACTGATAATATGCTGTCTTCTAAACATTTGAGTATGTTTCGTATTCGATTCGCTGCTATGAAGTATAAGATGCTGCAGGATTGGTTTGCAGGCTCTACTAGTTTAAAAAAAGAAGTTGAATGTGTTGATTACTTAACTTTTTTGGGAATTTGCATCAACCTTAATCGGCTGTTTTTTTTCCAACGAAATCCTTTTGTGGATTGAAAAAAAAAAGTTTGACACTTTTCAACTTCATCTTTAGCTCAGGCATGTTGTCTGGTTACCAAACAAAGGCGTGTATACAGTGTAGTAGTTCGCTCCTTCTTACTGTATTTGTGAAACATGGTCGTTGGATGTCGAAGATATGAAAAAACTAGTTTTTGACCATGCGAGCTTCCGCTCACTTTCTTGTGTTAATTAGAACAGTATGGTTAGTAATAATGGGATTTGGCGTAGAGTCCCAGGAAAGGAATAAAAGTTGACCGATGAGGTTGTAAAACCTTACTGACTAGGACATGTGCTGAGTATGTTGTTTCACTTCCTTCTAAACCGATCAGTGTTGGTTGAAGTCTGACTAGGTTAGTGGAGAAGACAAAAACGCGACACCTATCCGTGAAGTTCTTGACTATTAACCAGAGCTTTGCAGACCATTTGGCTCGGGTCCTACTGATGTTAAGAACCAATGGTTGGAAATTGATGGTGGTAAGGCTGCAAATCACCCTCAGTGGTACAAATGTATTCACTGCTTGTTATTGTCTGGACTCACTCACTCGCTCACTTGAATTGAATGTTTAACGAAAATATTCTTTGTTGATAAGTCAGTTTGCCTATTATTGTTGGATATTACTGTATATAGATCACTAGAACTATAGTTTTATGTATATTTTTTATCACATTGAAAAGCAGGTTAGTTGTTTGATTATTCTGTGTACAACGGAGTAGAAAAGCAGGCAACTAATGGCTGCTAATATGTAGATACATTTGTCTAATCAATTTTCATTATCTGCAGGAGTGCCTACTTTGGAATCTTCAATCCATGCACTGCTGCATAATCCTATAATCTCACTAATCAACTTTTGTTTTGTGTCCATAACAAGTCTTACATTCCATATTAGTTTGTTTATTAGGTATATCACACAGTGAAACAGTATTATTTACTGGATGACGTTTCGAACAAAATTTATTGTTCATAATCATATCAATTGTGATCACACGACTTTGACACTTGAGTTTTATAGTTTTCTTTGTTCTCTCCTATTTGTCGTATGGGTAGTAGAATTTTCCAAATATCGGGGACAGGTGATGAATCATTCCTATTACGTGTATTTGCAGTTGATTCGATAAACAAAGCTTCTGTTATCAATCTCTCCCTAACATTAGATTTCAAAACTATCATCTTATCCCATCCATCCTATTGTATGGTTGTGTGTAATTGCATGTAATGAGTGGTATAGCTGAACTATTCTCTAGATTTCTTATTTTATTTGGGTCAACCAATCTAGATTTTGCTAAGTTTTTAAGTTCAGCTGGTCTGACTGCCCCTGTTCTACTAGTTTGACCTATGTATTTGACCTGACAATCATTGCAGGGTATTAGATAAACTAAATTATTTTGTTTTAAAGGCTCTACAGGATCCTTTAACCGACAAAGCTTGTTTCTAATTGAGTTTGTGGGTTTGAATGCCGTTTTTATTCCTGCCTTGTTAAGAATTCTGCGTAAGGCTTCCGAGGTTCCTTACATTGCCCTGAATTTCATTGCTAACCCTTCTAGCGGGACGAAATTTCGTCTAAATAGTTCGTAAGGAAACTATCTAAATTTAATGATTGTGACGTACTGGTAATCCTGTAGTTCTGACCATATAGTGCTGGTTTGATAGGTCAGAGGCCATTGCTTCCAACCTTACTATAGCCGAAGTTTTTATTACGGCTTAATAAATCACTTCCCGTATTTTATATTACATAGATATTCTTCAATCCATATGGCTAGAGTTATTCGGGCTAATCTCACATTAGCTATTACGAAGTCAATTGTCTTCATACATTAGCAGTAGTTTAGAAACCATGTCTTCCATAGTGTCCGTGAAAATTCATGCAATGGTAGGTCCTCATTGTCTGAACTCAGTTTCTTGGACCAAGTTTTTCATGAGGCTATGAGCCACACAATTAGTGTGGAGGGGCTGAGGGCACTACCCAATTGTTTAGACTGGAGTAGGCGGAGCGGCGTTTAGAACCGGAACCTACTGTTTGAAATTGGACTGCTCAAACCAATAAGCCATTTAAATAGCACTAATTACTCTTATATCACCGACCTAATCACTTTTCTGTCGATCTGCTCAGGTTTCAAATTTCACACTTTTTCTCCAGCTTATCTAATTAAACGTGACTGAAATTCTTGTATATTAAGTTTAGTTGGTAACTTAATAATTGAAATCTATGTACAGTACGTAAGCTCAATTCTCTCTGTATGGTGGAAAAGTGAAGTTATGCCAAAATGAAATTTGTTGTAGTCAATATGTAATGGTGTTAAATTTAATTAGACTGTCATGTTTTCTGGTTGAAGTTCATGAATCTCTTAAGTTAATTGTGGTAGCGAACACTTGACCTCATGAAATCCAATGGAGCTCCTAAAGCTAATCGTTTTTATTAACTAAGTAGTGGTGAAATATAATGTAACTCAGCAAATGGGTGCAGTTTCACTTACTAAACTATAGGCTGGACCTATAGAGAAGATGCTTGAGGTAGTTATCAGTGTAGTTCCACCAGAAGACAGGAAAAGCTTGTTCAACGTCTTCTGAAGACATCATGTACGATATGTTGACATTTTGTGTTAACAGGTAAGTGTACCAATTAGTAGTAGTTGACTCTTCCTAAGTGTCAGACTTGGTTATTGAGGATGGCCGATATGAAGGGACTACATATTTTCAACTTTAGACATTTAAGCACTGGAGATTTTAGGTAAACCCACAATAAACATAGCTGAACTTAGAAATAAGGCAATAGATAAGGATGTAAATTTATTAACTACAGTCTGACGTGAGCTGATTATATGGTGTGAATCACCGACACCAACTTTATTAAAATTAAGACTACGTCGAATAAATACCAGCAATGAACCCAGTAAGATAAGTTGGTAGTTATATTATGCCACCCCTGTGTTACTAAGAAGTTTGCAAGAAATCGTAAGTTTTTTGTCAGACATCTTTAGGACATCAGGAGTTAGTGGTTGGAGACCATTAACGACATGCGTCGAGTCCATTATACTATCATATTTAAAAAGACAATTGCAGCGAAGAAAATTTTCTTCTCGACGAAGTCATCATCTAGGCTGTACATTCGTGTACTTATATCAAATGGATGGGAAAGTTCCAGAATAATTTCCGGTTAAGGGTCAAATTAATAAAAATTACAATTAGGAATTAGTATGCCATAATAAACAGGGGACGGATAAAACTCAAACAAAGTAGCATTATAATAACTAAGAAGATTGACATTGTGCAATTGGGGGTTAGAAATGTAGAAATAACAAAATAGACAGGATGTTTGGATAAAAAACTAATGTGATGAATAATTGTTTATGCAATCAGGGATTAAATATGTAGAAATAGTAAAATAACAAAATAAACAGGAAGTGTGGATATGAAAATATGGTAGTGTAGACAGGGATTAAGAAAACTTAAAATAACATGAATAAACAGGAAGTTTAGATAAGAAAGGCGATGAGATCGTCATTACTAAAAAATTTACCTGTTTATGATGGCCATGGCAGGGACAGGGGTTGGACGTATTTCTTTTGGATACAAAGCGTGGGTTTGAGCTTTTGGATAGCTAGCGCCTCAGCTATGCCCAGATGTCTTGATTTGACTCCCTTTGATAGGTTTGATTGAATCTTGTATATTACTTTGAAGGATTTTTCGAATGGCGCTGAATGTCCTGAGTTGACCAGATGTTCTGTCACTGAACTGTATACACGTTTTTGGTCTCCTTTTACTAGCCAGGCTGGGTAGTGTTCGCGAGCGCGTTTTTCAAGTCGGCGCATGGTACGGCCGATGTACTCAGCTCCACAAGAGCAAGTAAACTGGTATATGCACGTTGAGGTGGCCCAATGCGACAGCTTGTCTTTCACGCTCTGGCTGAACAGTTTCTTGCAAGAAAACGTCAGTCGCAGGCTCGCGGCGAAGTATGTTTTCCTCAGAGATTTGGAGAGGCGTTAGCGAAGGATTTCTGCTTCAATATCACCTTTGAATTCTAGATTAAGCAGAAGTATTTTCTTTGGAACGGATTGGACTTGTTCGGAAGTCTTCTTAGATTTGAGATTCTTGTCTATGAACCTGGGCGGGAAACCGCTTTCCATCAGGGTTTTTCGGAGATTACGCAGTTCTTCCTCAATCACTTCCTCGCTGCATATTTTCCAAATCCTCGAGGAAAGAGCGTATATCAGGTTCCTCTTTCTGCTTAGGGGCACGAAGCTTTGAAAGTTGATGAACTGTCCATTCCATGTAGGTTTTTTGTATATGGATCTTTTCAGAGAGTTGTTGGCGTTTCTTGTCACATGGACGTTGAGGAAGTGGAAAATTCCGTCGGATTCAGTCTCAAGTGTAAAGTCGATGTTTGGGTGGGCGTTATTGAAGATTTGAAGTAGGTTTTTTAAATCACAAATCTCATCACAAATAATGAAAGTATCATCGATGTATCTCTTGTAGAGATGGAGGTCGTTGATAGTTGATGATAAGGGGTTGTTTTCTAAGCTACCCAAAAAGCAGTCGGCTAATAGGGGTCCTAAGGGAGAACCCATTGCTATTCCATCTACTTGCCTGTATATTTACTTGTTGAAACTAAAGTATACGTTGAAGGTGCATCGTAGTAACAGTTCTTTCAGGTAATGGATCGGTATACCGACATCGATGCTATTGGATTGAATGTAGTCGCAAAGGAAACATACGGTTTTTGTCAATGGGACGTTGGTGAATGTCAATGTGGTAGATAAGAAAACAGTCAACCCGGATGTTGTCTCTCTCTCTTCAACAACGTTCCACTGACAGAAACCGTATGTTTCCTTTGCGACTACATTCAATCCAATAGCATCGATGTCGGTATACCGATCCATTACCTGAAAGAACTGTTACTACGATGCACCTTCAACGTATACTTTAGTTTCAACAAGTAAATATACAGGCAAGTAGATGGAATAGCAATGGGTTCTCCCTTAGGACCCCTATTAGCCGACTGCTTTTTGGGTAGCTTAGAAAACAACCCCTTATCATCAACTATCAACGACCTCCATCTCTACAAGAGATACATCGATGATACTTTCATTATTTGTGATGAGATTTGTGATTTAAAAAACCTACTTCAAATCTTCAATAACGCCCACCCAAACATCGACTTTACACTTGAGACTGAATCCGACGGAATTTTCCACTTCCTCGACGTCCATGTGACAAGAAACGCCAACAACTCTCTGAAAAGATCCATATACAAAAAGCCTACATGGAATGGACAGTTCATCAACTTTCAAAGCTTCGTGCCCCTAAGCAGAAAGAGGAACCTGATATACGCTCTTTCCTCGAGGATTTGGAAGATATGCAGCGAGGAAGTGATTGAAGAAGAACTGCGTAATCTCCGAAAAACCCTGATGGAAAACGGTTTCCCGCCCAGGTTCATAGACAAGAATCTCAAATCTAAGAAGACTTCCGAACAAGTCCAATCCGTTCCAAAGAAAATACTTCTGCTTAATCTAGAATTCAAAGGTGATATTGAAGCAGAAATCCTTCGCAAACGCCTCTCCAAATCTCTGAGGAAAACATACTTCGCCGCGAGCCTACGACTGACGTTTTCTTGCAAGAAACTGTTCAGCCAGAACGTGAAAGACAAGCTGTCGCATTGGGCCACCTCAACGTGCATATACCAGTTTACTTGCTCTTGTGGAGCTGAGTACATCGGCCGTACCATGCGCCGACTTGAAAAACGCGCTCGCGAACACTACCCAGCCTGGCTAGTAAAAGGAGACCAAAAACGTGTATACAGTTCAGTGACAGAACATCTGGTCAACTCAGGACATTCAGCGCCTTTCGAAAAATCCTTCAAAGTAATATACAAGATTCAATCAAACCTATCAAAGGGAGTCAAATCAAGACATCTGGGCATAGCTGAGGCGCTAGCTATCCAAAAGCTCAAACCCACGCTTTGTATCCAAAAGAAATACGTCCAACCCCTGTCCCTGCCATGGCCATCATAAACAGGTAAATTTTTTAGTAATGACGATCTCATCGCCTTTCTTATCTAAACTTCCTGTTTATTCATGTTATTTTAAGTTTTTCTTAATCCCTGTCTACACTACCATATTTTCATATCCACACTTCCTGTTTATTTTGTTATTTTACTATTTCTACATATTTAATCCCTGATTGCATAAACAATTATTCATCACATTAGTTTTTTATCCAAACATCCTGTCTATTTTGTTATTTCTACATTTCTAACCCCCAATTGCACAATGTCAATCTTCTTAGTTATTATAATGCTACTTTGTTTGAGTTTTATCCGTCCCCCTGTTTATTATGGCATACTAATTCCTAATTGTAATTTTTATTAATTTGACCCTTAACCGGAAATTATTCTGGAACTTTCCCATCCATTTGATATAAATACACGAATGTACAGCCTAGATGATGACTTCGTCGAAAAGAAAATTTTCTTCGCTGCAATTGTCTTTTTAATAACTCCTATGACCCAGTGTGAATATCATATTTGTTTAATGCTTAGACATCATTAGCTTTCGTTCTACTATCCTACTCCAACATATGCAAGCATTTATACTTGTTCGTAGACAAGTACTTATAGTTCAAAAGTTTATTTCGCTGTAAACTTTCGTATTTAATGAAATCCTCATTGGGTTTTTTTAAAACCCCTCATATTATCCTCATACCTTTTGATTTATTTTTAATGCTCACTTTTTCGAACCTTTAAATTATGTAGTGTGGCGATAAGTTTTTAGTAAACTAATCGTATCTTTCATTTTTGTTTTAGTGCAGTATCATCTATACATGCAACAATTGTTAGTGTTCTATGTGTAACAACGCTAGTTACTAATCATGACCTGTGGAACCATCCTATTACGTAAGTAGTTTTTTTATTTGTTTGAGATACAACTTACCCATGGTGAAATGCTTGACATAATAATGATAATATAACAGTGGTATAAGGAGAAAAGAAATAAAAGCAATTGCAGAGTGACTAAATGAACTTAAATGTTCTTATAAATTTCATTCAAGGAAACTTTCGTCCTTTATATTTTCTTTCATAATTGAATAAAACACAAATGTCCTAATTATTTTATAGACATATTGATAGGTTTGCATCGGTGGCACAGCTGTAGTAGAATTCTTGCAAACCACGCCTCAGTTGGTCTGGGGTTCGATCCCCGGCCACTGGCGCACTCCTTTACCTCACTAAACCAGTAATAAGACTGGTAAAGAGGGAAGGTCAGGCATGAGGTTAGCAATCCTATCCCGTAAAAATAAACACCACTGCTACTGAAACTTCAGACCTCTAGCTTTGAAGCCTTTTGTTCCACTGGGAACGTAAAGGAATAAAATAAAAGATAATTGATGGATTTGACTGAGTTTGATTTTAACCCTTCGGAAATTGATTTGCCACCCAAGATAGGTCACGTTGATTTAAAGTACGCAGTCAATGTAGTTTTTTTTAAAGGTGAAGACACCAACGAAATGCATAGTCTTGTGAACACTATGAGCGTGTATTTAGCATACTACTACTATATTTGAGATTAAGGCTGCTAACTGATATTCACCCATTCCTAACTAGAGAGTATGGAGTGAAATAGTTGAATGTGTTGACCACTTGATGTATTTACGAGGTTCTATAATCCTGAGTCAGACAAGGGTGCTTATTATCACCAATGATATTCCTAATTGTGGTGGACTGGATTATGCGTCAGACAGTGGGAAACGAGAAGACAGGGATATCCTGGACCGACCGACGTGAAGAACCTAGAAGACCTGAATTTCGCTCTTGGATGATTCATGTTTGATGTCACACAAAATCGAAGAATTACAAGCGAAAACCGACAAACTGGTCGAAGAAGCAGCCAGAGAAGACAGGACTCCAGGTGAACATAGACAAGACGGAGGTTATGAAAATAACCAACCAACAACAACAACAGCAGCAACATCCAGCGCCAATCACCATCAACGAGAGGGATTTGAAAGAGGTTACTTCATTCATTCACTTATCTAGGGAGCATTGTCTCAACTACAGGCAGGTGGAACGGACGACGATGTCAAATCGAGAATCGGGAAGGCGAGAAACACATTCATCCACCTGAAACTAATCTGGAAATCTTCGTCACTCAACTCAGCCAGCATCAACAACAAAATTAGGATTTTCAATACAAACGTCAAGTCAGTCAGTTCTTCTATACGGATGGATCAGAAACTTGGCGGCGGGTCACAAAGAATATTTCCAACAGCCTGTTGCAGACCTTTATCAACAACTAACTGTCTTCGCTCTATACTGAAGATCAGATGGCCGGCCGGAAAGAATCACCAACAAGAAACTATGGGAACAAAGAAAACAAATATGTAGGAGAAAGTGGAGATGGACTGGACACTCGCTGAGGAGGCCGTTGGGTGACATTGTGCGTCAGGCCAACGCTCGAGTGGAAGCCGAAAGGGAAGCGGCGAGTGGGACGTCAGTGCAAAGGTGACATGGAGGAGATCGTGTGAAGAGGAGTTGAAACAGTATGGATTAACATGGATGCAGGTGAAAAGTACAGCAGAAGACAGGAGCAAGTGGAGACGTGCAGTTGAAGCCCTATGTTCGACTAGGAACCCAAGGGAACAATAATAATAATAATAATCCTGAGTCAATAACTTGGATACAAGCGACTGGTTTGTCACAGGCGCAAGCGTGATATTCAGTTGCTCATCAAAGAGCGTGTGTATCGCACAGTAGTTCACTATGGCCGTCTTTAAAACTGTGAGATATGGCTTATGGAAAGCATTTTTTAATAATAGCATTACTTTATGTATTGGGACAGCAGAGTAGTAAGGAATATTGACTATAGTTTCATTTTCTTAATGCCAACTGGTACATACTACCCCCTGTAGTTCATTGTGTAGTTGGTTTGTTTAGAATATATGATGGGCTTTTGCTGTCCATTATATTTACATAAGTGATTATTGTCAAAATCATTTTACAAGTCACCTGACTGGCAGTTATCATATCAGTTATGTATGTGTATGTAAGTTAGTTATATATCGGATTAGTGTATTGATCAAAATAGGTGTGAAGTAGTTAGTCAGTCAGTCATAGATAATTTGGGTGTATTTTACTAATGTGAAATTAATTAGTGACTATTGATAAGCCATAATAATTAACGAGAAAGAATAGTACCAAGGCGATCAAATTTAATCGAAATGACTTTTACTATTTCTGATATAAGTGAAATGGTTGAATAATGTGTGAACCATTTCACTTATTATTCTGGAAGATGCTTCAATCTTAATGCAACTGACTCCTGATGAATTCTCAGCACGGCTCATTTGTTATCTGTTCTATAAAAGAAAAGAAGGCGTTCAACGAAGAGACTCTTTTCGGTGAATTCATTCACTGAGCTGTACAATCGCATTTATATACAATTTTTTTTGTGTGTGTGTACATTAGATTTATAAAGTTTAGATAATTACATAATATACGTATTATTTGGCTTGGAAACAAATGTTAATTAGATAGAAAATAAAATAAAATTGATTAAGTGAATTGGATGACGTAATACAATTGAGTAGAATTCAGAGTAGGTCAGGTTGGCAACAGTTTTAATGAGTGGTGGTTAAAATTAAATAAGGGTGGGGATAGAGAATAATACAGTTGAAAATAAGTAAGTTAATCGGATGACGTAACACAGTTGACTAGAAATTGGACGTGGATCGAGTTAGCAACATTGTTAATGAGGGTAGAGATTACAAAAGGGTGGGGTAGAGAATAATACAAATGAAGATGTGAAATAATAAAATGCAAAAGACAGAATAATACAATTAGTAAGACTGAAATTAAGAAAGATTACGTCCATTGTAGATTTAATGAATGAACGAATTTCTTTTGTATGCAGAGTTCAGGATTTAGCAGATGAATTGCCACTGCTTCTGCGATGTGGAGAAGTTTGATCCGTACACTTTTAGCAAGATTGCCTTGTATTCTGTAGATAACTTTGAAGTTTATTTCTGGTTTGACTTGGTGTCCAGAGTCGATCAAATGTTCAAGGATCGAGCTGTGGGGGCAGCTCGATGAAGTGTGTCGACTTGAACTGGTGCACTTTTGTTCAAAGTCCTACATTAAAAAGTCAGTTTGGCTCAAATAATTGTCTACTACACAATTGACACTAAAGATTAGACCACATCAATAAGTCTCATTTTTTGAACCTGTCGGGGAATAAATCTTAACACCATTCTACGTACCGTAAATAAGTTAATAAAGTAAATAGCATTGTTACACTTCTACTTCAGTTATTTATGCATTTTTTAACATAATTTAACTTACAATATCATTCTTATTCCGCTCTCCTCTAAAGGTGTGTATCTCATCCTGGTCTTATTGCATTATCCATTTCTATCGGTTACTTTCTATGTGGTAAGTTGAATTATAGTTTTTTTCTTTTCTAAAAGACCGACATTTTATCAAGTAATTTAGTCATTTGGACATCTTTCTGGCAGAACGATTTCTGGATTATGCAGTGATCCAGTTATGTTATTTTATATTATTATTATTATTCCCTTGGGTTCTGAGTGGAACATTGGGCTTCAGCAGCACATCTCCGCGTTGTTCTATTTGGTACTGTTTTCTTCAGCTGGGTTCACGATTGACCGTAATCTCTCATCTCCTCGCAACGGCGACCCACTTGTCGCTTCCCACTAGGATTCCACTCGAGCAGTGGCCTGCGTTGCGTGCCATGTCATCCGATGGCCTCCTAAGTGTATGCCCGATCCATCTCCATTTTATCCTATACATTTGTTGAGCAATCGGCTCTTGGTTGGTTTGTTCCCTCAGTTTCTTACTACTAATTGTTTCTGGCCATTCGATATCAGTATGGAGCCAGTAAGGGCAGCTGTTGACGAAAGTCTGCAACAGGCTGTTGGAAATCCTTTTCGTGATGCGCAGTTCAAGTTTCTGACTCGTATCGAAGACCTGACTGACTGACTTCACATTTGTGTCGAAAATCTGAATCGTGTTGTTTATGCTGGCTGAGTTAGTGTAGAAGATATCCAAACTAGTTTCAGGTTGATGATGTTGCCTTTCCGATTCTGGCTGGCTGGCTTTGACATCTTCATCCGTTCCCCCTGTTGTTGAGACCGTGCTTCCTGGTCACATAAGTGAATGAAGTAACCTCTGTTAAATCTCTCCCGTTGATGGTGATTGGTGCTGGTTGTTGTTGTTATTGGTTGGTTATCTTCACCACCTCCATCTTCTCTGTGTTCACCTGCAGTCCTGTCTTCGCTGCCTGTCTCTTCTGTCAGTTTGTTGATTTTCACCTGCCTTCAAGCGTTCAAGTTTGTGTGATATTAAACATGTATCATCTACGAAATCCCGATCTTCTAAAGTTTTCTTATCAGTCGTCCTGCGTATTCCAGTCTTCTCACTCCGTGTACACAGTCTGACACATAATCCAGTCCACCACAATTAAGAATATCATCGGTGATAGTAGCTAGCAGCCTTGTCTTACTTCTGTATTCACTTCGAAGGCCTCGCTGAGCTTCTTGTTGTGGATCACCTGACACGTGGCATTGTCATACAGCCAGCTGTTGAATGAGGTTGATAACGACTTGAGGTACGCCGTAGTGTTGAAGTAGTTTTAAATTACTTCTTGGTCAACGCTGTCTGTTGAAGGCCTTTTTGAAGTCGATGAAGTTGAAGTAGAAGTTTGACTGCCATTCTATGCTTTGTTCAGTAATGACGATGCGTAGAGTTGCATTTTGATCAGCACATGATTCGCCTTTTTTGAATCCATCCAGCTTGTTATGGTGGTGCTGGCGGAGTTCTCTATCCAGTACATCGTTTATTCTCTCCAGGATGATACGACTTAGTATTTTACTTGATGTGGACAAGAGCTTAATTTCACGCCAGTTCTTGCTTAGGCTTAGGTCGTTCTTCTTCGGCAGTTTGATGAGGTAGCCTTTCTCCCAGTCAGTAGGCACCTTTACTTCCTTCCAAACCTTTTGTAATAATGGCGTGAGAACATCTGCCGCAGTCTCTGGGTCTGTTTTCAGCGCTTTGAGGTAGGGGAATTCCTTCTGGTCCTGCTTGCCTTTCCGGACTTCAGTAGCTTGATTACATTTAGTATTTCAGCTTTCTTTGGAGGACTGGTTTCCCCTGGCAGTTCCGTGTGTGTTGGTGGTGGTATTTCTGGGCAAGTTGCAGGTGACGGTCTATTCAAGAGTCCTTTAAAGAGATCAGTTCATTGTTTCATTTGTTTCTCCGGGTTCCGTTGGACAACTTTTATTGGTTTCATCATCTGGGTTGATCTCTTCCCAGATAGAGACCTGGGTTGTGATATAATGTTCTGAGATCTCCTTTACTTTCGGTCTGCCTGCTCTGCTTCAGTTGCCAGTGTGTCGTAGAATTATCTTTTGTCTTTCCTAGCACTCTTCCTCACTTCTCTCTTTATTCAGTGCAGTGTACTTTGAACTCAATTTCTCCTTCTGTTATGCATCTTTGCATAGAGTCATCTTCTCTTTCACCATCGTCCTCTCTTTTAGCTTCCGTGTATCCGTTGAGAGCCATTCCTTGTCTTATCTCTTCTCTCTTCCAGAACAGTTGTACACATTTCCTTGAGCATCACCTTCAGAGAGTTCCAATGTTCTTCCACACAGGTTTCCTCAGTGATGCCACGTAGTGTCTGCGATTTTACACTTATATCTGTAGTGAAGGAATCGCTCGTAATTTTGTCCTTCAGTTTCTGAATGTTGAAATTGAATAACAATGGCCTGTCTCCGTTGTTTTGAGAGATTTCAGCTTCACTTTGAAGGTTTCTTCAACTAGATAATGGTGTGAGCCCACATCTGCTCCTCTTCTCGACTTTGTGTCCAGCAGACTGGCTGCGTCTCCACTTCCTTGAGCAGCATTGAGATGAAGTCTATCTGGTTTGTGGTATGTCAGTCAGGAGAAATCCATGTTGCTTTGTGTATATCCTTGTGTTTGTACACGCTGCCTCCTATCACTAGATCATTGAAAGCGCAGAAGTCTGCAAATAATTCTCCGTTATCATTGATTCCTCCGAGAGCTTCTGGACCCATGATGAGTTCTCTTCCTGTATTATCTCCTAATTCGGTTGGCATTCATATCACCCATGAGGATTTTGATGTCACCATTTAGGATGTTGTCCATTAATGTTTGTAGTTGTCTGTAAAAATCTTCCTTCTTCTCTTGTTCCGCGTTGTTTGTAGCACTGCGTAGCATTGGATAATTGTGAGCTTCCTTCCTTTTGAGTTGAATCTTGCTGTCATGATCCTGTATGAAATTGGTTCCCACTGCATTAGGGCTCTGGCTGCCACTGGTAACATCATGATAGCCACTCACTGCCTCAGTGTGCTCGTGGTTGTCGTCTGGGTGACCAGACCGGAGTAGATTACTGACTCTCCAGTTGACAATTTGGATAATCTACATCCATTCCATCTAATTTCGCCATATCTTCACACTTCTTTGGCTACCTGGGCAGTCTTCCCAGTCTCGCACATTGTACGGACATTCCACGTCCCCATTCTTGTTCTTGCTTTCATCTAGAGAAGACACTTCGGCTGGCTGACTGGCTTCCCGAAGGCTGGCTTTCACCAGCCCGCTTTGTGATTGCGCCTCGAGCGAAGAATAAGATTATTATTCAAATTTTTTGTAATTTTAATATATTTTTTATGTGTTGAATTTTCTGTAGCAGTGTGATTAATTTAATGGTGTAGGGTTGCTAGCCCAACGCCCAACCCTCCCTCTTTACCCGGGCTTGGTACCGGCTAGTTAACTAGGTGAGTATTATACAAACTACAGTACGCCCCTGTTGAAGTTCACACTGTGCTATTGGTGTTTGTACTGTAAGTAAAAAGAGGTTATGCAGCCATGTAAAGGTATATAATACGAGCTCGTTTTATTTCGTGGATACTCATCAACTGCATACATACATCCTAAACAAAATCAAATTATAAGTTTTTAAAAAAAAGTTTCGGAACATACTTTCTTCATAATTACTTGGAGTTATAGATAGAAGGTATAAGGAATATAATTACAGAATTTGTTGTAGGTAGACAGATTATTCAGTGTCAAAAACACAACTATGTATAGTGGAATTAGATAAGAGGGGTTAGAGTTCAGATTTCTATTGGAAAACACAGATTGGTTAGAGGCATATTACAGGGTCAGGGTCAGAGAACAGAGTGAATTTACACATCTTGTGGTGGAGAGTTTAAGAGGGTGGGGGGGGGTGAATAGTGAAGTAACATTTTTAACTTAAAACAGACAATTAAGTGGATTTAAAAACTTGATATTCAGTTCAACTTAGCAAGTGAAAGTCAAAATTGAATAGAATGTTTCGTAACAAGACAAACACACAGGCATACTGACAAAAAGGCAAAACAAAAATAAGATAAATGCATTTACCAATTCACTTGCACTTGTGGAAGCAAGTACATAGGAAGGACTGAGAGGAGAGCATCTACTAGATTTTCTGAGCACTTTCCTAAGAGTCTCCGGACAAAAGGAAGAAAAGTGTTGTCGAGTGCAATCGCCAGACATTTAATTGACAAAGGACACACAGTAGAAATTAGCCAAGCCTTCAAAATAATCAATACTCAAAGAAACCCATGGCTACTTCGCTTCGCAGAAGCTATTGTTATCAATAGATTTCGACCAGACCTCTGTATACAAAAAGATAGTGTGATTAATCTTTCACTACCTTGGTAACCCTAACTCTATTTTATTTTTGTTTTGCCTTTTTGTCAGTATGCCTGTGTGTTTGTCTTCAATTTCGACTTTCAAGTTTACAAATCTACTTAATTGTCTGTTTAAGTTAAAAATGTTACTTCACTATTCACCCCCACCCTCTTAAACTCTCCACCACAAGATGTGTAAATTCACTCTGTTCTCTGACCCTGACCCTGTATTATGCCTCTAACCAATCTGTGTTTTCCAATAGAAATCTGAACTCTAACCCCTCTTATCTAATTCCACTATATATAATTAGTTGTTTTGACACTGAATAATCTGTCTACCTACATCAAATTCTGGAATTATGTTCCTTATACCTTCTATCTATAACTCCAAGTAATTATGAAAAAAGTATGTTCCAAAACTTTTTTTTGAAACTTATAATTTGATTTTGTTTAGGATGTATGTATGCAGTTGATGAGTATCCACGAAATAAAACGAGCTCGTATTATCCTGCCTGCAAACATGTTCGTTCTTTCTCTCTTCAAACTAATAAAGGGAACCGGTTGTATGAAAGGAATATAACTTAGAAGATTAGGGTATATGCCTTACACATCCAATTTATGATGATTTATTTTTAGAAATATACCCTTTATTAGTTATTTCCAAAAACTAGGTTATCATGTGTTTCTACCTGTTTTGATTTATTTCGTCTTGGTTCACTGGGTATTATCATTGGCGCGCACAAACACACAGAAGCGGATATTGTACATATAATAGACGTGGCTAAAAGTTTAGCTAAATAATACTGCACTTGTTATTTAACTGTTGAAAGAAGGTTGTTTTTTTGTATGGAGTTTTTCTTTGACTGGTTTTTTGGATTTAAAAAAAAATTTTGTTTTTGTTTGCATTCTGAATTTCTTTTCCTACTTTTCTATCTATCTATCATAGATGCTGTTTCTATGCCATTCTACTGGTGGAACAGGCAATTGATTATATTTCTTTCACATCATTTGGCCGCATCATTTGCATTTTATCATGTTATTGTACGTCAGAAAATTATACTGTTATTATTCAGGTTTATCATCAATATTTTATTCTTATACCGCCTCGTATCATGATATCTATTGACTGGATGTGGTTTACAGTTTATTCTTTAGTATAGAGTCTACTATTTATTTATTAGGCAGTAATAATTGTGAGTAGATTTTGAAGCAGACAAACTGTGTTAAATTCAATGAAGGGATAAGAGAGAAATGATTTAGAATATACCCATAAATTAATAAACAACACATCTAAAGACATTAAATTTACAAGAGAAGAAGAATTAGATAACAAAATTCCATCCTTAGATGTCTTAATCGGGAGAACCAACACAGGAGATTTAGAAACACAAGTATTTAGAAAATCAACGCACACAGATCAAATACTCAACTATACTAGCAATAATCCAGTAACTCACAAACGAAACTGTGTGCAGACATTGTTTAAAAGAGAGTTCAAACACATTGTGGCACTCCAGAGTTGAAAAGAATGGAAGAAAAATAACTACAAACGGCCTTCAAAATGAACGGTTATCCACAAAATTTCATAAAAAGTGTTTAAAGTCGAATCAAAAGACCAACAAAGAACCATCATCAAAGACCACAAGAAAATTCATTCTAACATACATGAGAAATATCTCTGAAATAACAGCTAGAATACTGAAACCGTTGGATATAAATATAGCACACAAGCCAATCAAATCGCTTAATTCGATATTATGCAAACCGGAAGATCCAACAGAAAAAGGGGATAAAATTAATACCATTTACAAAATAAACTGTGTGAACTGCAACAAGGATTACATCGGCCAAAGTGGGCGTCCCCTTCGAATTAGAATCCAAGAACACAAATTAGCCGTGAAAAGACACGATATGTATTCTTTAGTATCAATGCATTTAGATAATTATGGTCATCAGTTCGATTGGGACAATGTCAAAATCTTAGATAGAGGAAACACCAAAAGTGCAGTCAGGGAATTCCTAGAAGCCTGGTACTCAAACGAAAATGCAATTAACAAGCACGTTAATATAGACGAAATATACCAACTAATAAAAAGTAAATCAGGTGACCAGAAAGTTTAAAATCCAAGTCAATAGAAAATGGTCAATACATATGTAAAGATGGTTACTAGGAGACGCAATTATATCACTCATGAAGAAATTTAAATCATTTCAGTTTATGCTAAATATTGCGCTGAAGATATTGTCGAGAAGGACGATGAAAGCTCTGCAACTAAACCAACCAGCTCAGAGAACACTATTAATTGCAAGAGAATTCTCTGTCGGAACATTATCAGCACCAATAAAATTGGAGTAGGGGGTGGGTGGGAAAGCAAGTAGGTTATCCACTTACTTAGAAACGCACCGTATGCTTGCTTCGACACATCATGTATTATTATTATATGGTTGGAGGAAATCGCCGCAAAGCGCCTTTTACTTAGGTTTCGTGCTTGTTGGCACTCGTCAGAAAGGCGTATCTACCACCTTGAAGAGGAGCTCATATCTCCTCTGAGATTCGAACCTGTGTCACGAAGTGCTGTAGTAGGACTGGAGGACTGTACTCGATACTTTGATTGAACACTCACTAGGTGGTAAGTAACCAGTCGCATGCGTCTAATCTTCCTTGTTTGGTGAAGACTGAATTCTACCAGTCATGTTTTGCGATATGGTCACAAAGTTAATGGTCTGACCATCGTTATGCAATCTGAATTGATGTTAGATGGTTAGAGGTAAACTTGACTAGTAGAATTCGGTTGACACTAAACGAAGGACTATACACATATGATAGTGGTTACTGCCTAGCATCCAATCAAAGTACAATGACATGGTGTTTTTCTCCACTCCTTATTATCATCTTATCAATCCTTTTCTGTTTATTTATCCTCTTCCCTTATGTCCTTATCCACTTCACCATATATTACTATTCGTGTTAGTTTTATGTTAATGAAAAAAAGTAAAAATTGTTTAGCGAAGAGGCTCTTTTCGATAATTTTATTTTTCTACGAGTTTATCACGAATTGATATCAGTTAGATAACCATTGAAAACCAAGGAGTACTGGACAGCTGCTGTTGGGGTCGCGCTAAATCACGAATTGGTAGAAGGTAGAATTCATGAGCCATTGAATCAGGTCCCAGTGGCTGAATGGTATACGAGCTTGCCTTGTAACCGGAAGGTCCTGGGTTCGAATCCCATTGTGTGCGTACTTCCGATGATTCCCAAACTAGGATGAAACAGCAGCTGTCCAGTACTCCCTGGTTTTCAATGGTTATCTAAGTGATATCAATCCGTGATGAACTCGCAAAAACATAACTAACCCTTAGAAACCAAACTATAGAAAAATAATTTTATTTCCTTTAGGTGTATACAGTTGCATATGTCCAAACCAAGTTCACTTTTAACAATTTGATAAAATATTTGTTCATTGGGTAGATGATAGTCATTACAATAAAGGGTTTTCTTGTATTTCCCAATGGATGAAACGACAAAACGATATTGTTTTTACTGACGTTTCGCTATTTAATACTGCTAATAGCTTTATCAAAGTAGTGTATTATTAAATTTACAAAATCTGTGCTCATATATAACAAATTTCACCATCATTCATCAGCATGGCGTAATATTTTGCGTTGTCAAGTTGGCCAATTGATAAAGATAACAAAACCAAGTATAGATTGTTGGATTTGATCAGTGTGTAAAATTATAAAGGCAGTGTGTGTTTACATAGTGAACTTGCTTATCACATTCGTGTTGATTTCATCATTTCATGGAGGAGGGGATGGGTGTTGTAATCAGGTCAAATTCTGTTTTAGTCCATCATTCCTATTCAATTCAGACAATTTGAATTCCACTTGATATGAAGTGCTTCTGATGATGTTAGACGTTCTTTGTGATTTCTGAAATTTCTCTAGATTATTTCAGTATTGTCAAAATCAATTTTGTGACCTGATTCTATAGCGTTTAGACCTATGATGCGATATACATCGGACAAAAATCTCGAGAAATCGTAGAGCCGCATCTGTTTGACCATCGAGAAATCCGGTTGAACTAGAAAAGCTTGAAAAATCATCAGCCAAAGGTCGCGCTGTCATGAATTGGCAGAGGTTAGAATTCATGGGCCTTTGGATTGGGTCCCAGTGGCTTAATGGTCCACGAGCTCGCCAGCCTTGTAACCAGAAGGTGGTGGGTTCGAACCGTGGCGGTGGGTGTGCACTGGTGAGGAGTGCCAAACTAGGACGAAACAGCTGGTTGTCCAGTACTCCCTCTAGGTTTTCCAATGGTTCTCTACCTGATGTCAACTCATGATGAAATCCTCCAACCAATTAAGCGTGACTGCTAACATTGATCAATACGAAACAGAATTGAGTAAGGATGATATATTACGAAATGACTGACTGACCGAGTTTCCATCGTAGAACTTTGCACAGAAGTTCAGCAGTCCAAATTACCACACTCTATATACAACACATAAATGTATGCAAAAAGGTCAAAGAAACTATAGTGAACGCGTATGCACTGGGAAAGTAATAAATGCGTGGATAATTAAGATTTTCTAATGAATATAAGAGGTCACAAAGAATGAATGCATTTACTCCAATGATTACGATTTCGAGCCAGCTCAATCAAAGACTAAATGGATTATACCAGATTCTAACTTAGCCACTGCGAACTATTTTCCAACCTGGTCCAATACCGACTAACAATACTGGATGTAGAAGGCTGTGCTGCGTAACACTTACCCTAGTCATCTCAGTCGATACAACTCTACAACCTGATCGATTAACATCCCTTCATTATCTTACTTCCGTATTCTTCACCTTATTATACCGTTTGACACGACAAACAGAATACAAATACTTGTCGTCAAAGATGGTTAGTCTTTTCATATTCTACAAGTCTCAGTCATAAATAGGGACGGAGCAAACATTTGCGCAGTACAGACGTCACACTTGCGCCAGAAATGTCTGTCTGTTTTCGACATAGAACTTTACACATATGTGCGGTAGTTCGAGTTGCCACACTCCACGTAGCACACAAAGCAGGAGAATAAAGTAGGAGAAATGCATATTAGAGACAGTAAACAGAGGTGTGAGACAAACGAATAGTAATAACGAAGAATAAAACAGTTTCATTGGAAATCATAAGTCACAAGGAGTGGATGCATCTGCGCCAGCCATTGAGATCGATTTTGAGCCATGTCACCAATTGTTTCCAGCCTTCATTGGTTTTTACCATCCCGAGGACCCCAACCAAGAAGTCTACACCTTCATACGTGACTGGCTTAGACTAACTGTTGTGGATTTCATTGACTGGTACCATGTTTTCGTTTGACCGCCGCTAGCTCTTTTCCAGCCTGACACTATATCAGCTAACACTGCCCATTGTTGAGGAATGCGATGACTAGGCATACGTAACACATGTTCTAACCATCTCAGTCGATGTAATTTCACAGTCTAGTCGACTGATTTCCCCTCCTTACCTAGCACTCGACCCAAGCCTAACCTCAATATTGCTCACCTTATTATACCACTTCACACGGGAGATAGAACGCAGGCACCTATGATCGAAGACAGCTAATCTTTTCATGTCCTCAACTCTCAATGGCCAGGTCTCACAGTCAGACGGCGTAAACTGGCAAATGCGAAACTAGCCCTCTGTATTCGTGCTGAGATTTCGTCAGAGATCAACCCATTGGCACTGGCTGATGGTACTTTCCAAGTAAGTGAAGCGATCAACGTGCTCAACCACTTCACTTCCTATTTCTAATCTAGGAGTCGGTGTAGTCCAATCCTGTAGCATCATCTTACATTTGGCGGGATACGCCAGAAATGAATAACGTGAATAAGCAAATGCCACAAGAGTCTTTTGTATCTGTACTGAGATTTCGTCGGCAAACACTTCATTAGATCTGAATCAACTTCCCGAATAAATGAGTTAGTCAAAACACCCAACAGCTTCCCTTCCTATCCTTAAACTAAGAGCCATTGCAGCATCTTCTTAAATTTATTTACGAAGTGAGATTAGCTATATGCGTATTTTGGTTCGCCTGCTCTTTTAGTGTCAGGTCCAGTGCATGTCCTACCTAAATGAGTTGAACAAGACTATCACGCATGGCTGCAGAAAAATGCCAGTGGCTGCATAAGGAGTGGAATAGCCTACACCTTATCAATACTAGCCACTCAATCTCAACACAGTCATCCTGCAAAGTGTGAATAGCGATCGGTCTAAGCCAGTACACATTCACCTCCTTCGAATCTCTGCAACTCTGGTCATCCAGAAAGAGGATGCAGAACTCTGCATACAATAAAGAATTCTTCATTCACTTCTACTATCATGATACTGACTGGTGTTTTGAATCAGTATTTGGCTTTTTCTAAATTTTCCTTTCCTTCGCATTCTTACGTAATATCACATTCCTTTTGCTCTCCTATATACACTATGATTTCAACTCAATTATGAGGAAACCTACCTCGTTACGTAACTGTATCACTCTTATCTAGAGTCTTTCTCGCTGTGATCATTATAAGCATTTATGCTTATGGACAGTTCCCCTATTTTGTAAAAAAGGTTGTGTATATGAATGTCATTATATGGCTAAAGAAAATGAAATTGCCAACAAGAGCCTTTTAGCTGAATTACTTAGTTGTTGCTCTTTTTTCAGAAATACTGGAATGGGGATTATTCATGCATGCATTTTGTATTTCTTATATTGACATTCGAATAGATACCATTTTAGTCATTTCTGTCTATCTGCCCATCTATCTCTGTATCTGTAGAGACTCTATTAACCTCACTGATTTGATTGGTTCTAATTTTGATGACGGATTAATATCGAGTTACAAGACGAAACTGTCTGGAGTTCTGGTGAGAAGTCGCGACCAGTGTGGTCCACCAACTCGGGTGGAAGTTAAAATCCACTCAAGCGACTGGGTAGTAAACGAACTCTCGTCGTAACCCGTTGCTCCTGGGTTTTCAATCTCAGGTGAAGTCATTGGCACATACTGCTGAAGAGTCCCAGGCTAGGACTAAACAACTATCCAGTAATCCTTGGTTTTCAATACTTCTCTAAATGATATCAATCTGTGATCATGCTTGAAATCAATCAAATCTCTACAAACTAACACTTGAAAAGAATGGCTTCTGGACATGTACAATGTTGCTTTTTTTTAAAAACATTCAATATCTTCATTATAGAGTCGAGATATAAGAAAAAATCGTTAGGACCAAAGTCGCCTCCTATAAGGCGTATTTAATACACACACACGCACGCGCGCACATCTTACACGTGTGTATCAACGCGTGATTTTATATTCTAAATCGGAATTCATTGTGAGAAAAAGGTAGTCGTAACGTAAAATTCTTCACTAAGTGGTAAAAATATTTATTTATTTAATTATTTATTTTTCTTGAAATTTCAGCAATATCGAACTTGTGTATTCTTCGGAGTGTATCGGTTGACAACAGAGCTGTCTACACCATTTGTCAATCAAAGGTATCAGTTTTATCTCTAGTGCATATTTGCTTCATAATTGTATTTGTATGTTTTATTCTAATATGACATAGGTGTATAGTTGTTCCTTTCTCTGAATAGTTTTAAAATGTGGAAGAGAATAAGCTGGAATTACTTCGCCGTGACCAGTAGGGTACAGCAGGTTGAAGATGAGGCAGTAACTCATCGAAGAAGACATTGTGAAATGTTCGCGCTATGTCGTGAATTGGCAGAAGTTAGAATTCAAGAACCATTGGATCGGGTCCCAGTGGCTCAGCGGTCTATGAGTTCGCTAACCTTGTAACCAGAAGGCACTGGGTTCGAATCTCGGTGGGTGCGTACTGATGGAGAGTCCCAAACTAGGATGAAACAGCTGTCCCAGGTTTTCCAATGGTTCTCTAACTGATGTCAGCTCATGCAATCAAACAAAATCCTTACAAAACCAATACTTGAGAAATTGTTCTAGCAATTATCTATCTGTAAATATCCGGTATTGGGCTATGAACCACACTTATTATTATGTGAGAGCTGATGATGCTATACAGTTACCCAGGCTGAAGTAGGTGGGACTACATTTAAATCGAGGACCCACTGGATGGCAGTCGTCGACTGTTGAAACTAGTAGAATTGACTTTAAGTGACTTAGGGATTGACTGGTTACCAGGTTACAGTCTTGCCGACTTACAGTATGCAGATGATATTGTCCTCCTAGGTGAAACTACTGACAAAATGTGGAGTCTTCTGAACACCTTGTGCAGAAATCTTTGGATGTTTGGCATGTAATTTTCGCTCCTGTTCCCAGTGGAACAGAGGGCTTCAAGTTAGAGGCCTGAAGTTTCGGCAACAGTGGTGTTTATTTTTACGGGATGGGTTTGTTAACCTCATGCCCAACCAACCTTACCTCTTTACCAGTCTTATTACTGGCTTAGTGAGGTAAAGAAGTGCGTTGGTGGCCAGGGACCGAACCCCGGACCAGCTGAGGCGTGGTTGGCGAGAATTCTACAGCTGTGCCACCGATGCCCTACTTGCTCCTGTAAAATGTAAAATGACGCTACAGGACTGGTCTTCACCAACTCCTAGTTTAAAGATACGGAGTGAAGTTGTCAAGGGTGTTGGTCACTTCACCTATTTGGGAAGTTGCCTCAGCGCCGATGGACGAAGTCTCAGCACGTGTGTGGAATTCGCCAGTTTGCATCATCACTGGCGTAGACGTTATGTACTTGTGTGTGTGTACTGCACAGCACAGTCCTCTCCGTTTTTGTTTACTGTTATGAGACATAGTCATTGAAAGAGAAAGATATAAGAAGGCGGACGTTTTTCGACTACAGATGTTTCCTTTCTATTTTCTATGTTAAGTGGTACAATGTGGTTAGACGTAAAGTGCTAGGTGGTAAGGAAGGGAGGTCGATCAATGAGTTTGTGAAACTACATCAGTTTAAATGGTTAGGGTACCTGTCACTTATGCCAAACCATCATCTCCCAAGTTGATCAATGTTAGCTGAGGTATGTTCAAGTTAAAAAAGAGTTGAGGATGGTCAAATCAGAACCTGGTATCAGTCCTTGGGGTGTTTTACAGTTTGTCTAAGCCAGCTACGTGGGGAGGTGTAAACACTGTGTATCTGAAGTCCTTGTGATTCTAAGAACCAATGGAGTTAATTGTTAGATGGTGACTAGCAGTGGAATCCAAGACAACACGCATTTCGTCCTATATGGGACCCGTCACTGGATGTACGTACCTGCATTCCCCAGTGAAGCGATGGTGTTCACACCGAGGTTCGAATCCAGTGCCCATAGTTTCAAGCGTCAAAGCGACCACTTGGGCCATGAGAACCACCTCTTGTACAATGGGTCATATTATTAATTATTTAATTCAATTTAGATTTTCCCATTGACTGATTGGATCGAAGTGCTCGGTCTCAGGTAGACATATCGGTTGCTTGTGCAGATGATGCGACGATGTCTGGTCATGTAACTAGAAGTTAATTGGTGGTTGGTTACTAGTCCTATTTGGTACTAGTCTGGTACATGCAGATGACGAAATGCGCATCCTGGATATTCCACTGCTAGTCATCATCCACCAATAATTGACTTCAGGTTACGTGACTTACCAGACATCGTCACAGCATCTGCACAAGCAACCGGCATGTCAACCTGAGACCGAGCATTTCGAACCAATCAATCAATTATCATATTATTATTATTTCCTTTAATTCCTAGGGGAACATAGGGCTTCAGCCGCACATCTCCATTGCGTTCGGTTCTCTGCCAACTTTTTCATCTGTCTCCACGTTCGCCCACATACTTTCATCTCCTGTACACATGACCTCCTCCATGTTAGGTTCCACTCGAATGATGATCTGGCGTATGATGTCACTTGATGGTTTCCTCAGAGTATGACCAATCCACCTTCAATTCTTCCTGCATATTTCTTGCACATTTGGTTTCTGCTGGGTTGGTTCGTTCATAGCCAGAGATCCCTTTGTTGCTGATCTTTTCTGGCCGGCCATCTGATCTTGAAAAGTATTGAGTGAAGACAGGTGTTGATGAAGGTCTGCATTTTGTTCGAATTGGCCTTCGTGACGCGGTGCCAAGTCTCTGATCCGTATAGTAGCACTGACTTCAAATTGGAATTGAAAATCCGGATCTTATTTTTCATGCTGACTGCTATTGATCCGCACACAAACTTGAGAGTAATGCAAGCCTGTCTTGCTTTCTCGATCCTCGCTGCTTTGATATCCTCATCAGTTCCATCCGCCTGTAGTTGAAACGATGCTTCCCAGGTAGGTAGGTAAAGGAGGTTGATTCTTTCAGATTTCTGCCGTTTATGCTGGCTTATTGTTGTCTATTGTTGTTGCTGTTGCTGTTGCAGTAGGCTAGGAATCTTCATCACCTCCGGGAAAATCTTAATCTCGATGGGAAAACCTAAATTGAATTAAATCTAAGAACTGATGTTTAGAGACAGCGATATGTCTTGAAATCGTTCTCAGATGCATTCACTGTTTGTAATCTCCCAGGTCCATTCAGTCATCATGTTTCTCCATGTTACTATTCGCTCCCCCATATATTTCTCCTCATTGTAGTTCTTTCGGATTTCAGTTTTTCCCTTTTCTCTACCAATGTGTTCTATGCAAGGTGTGACTAGGTGAACTTTTATACGTCTGTACAAAGTTCTATATTTTAAAAGCTAGTGAGTCAGTCAGAGTAGTTGAAAAAAATTGAACCATTCACTGCATAAATATTTATTCAAAAAGGATCATGAGCCTGAAGAAGAAATCAGTGGTCACTTTCAAGCAATTACTCCTCTAAAGAAGTATACAGTTGAAAAAGTATTACATAATAACACGAGCAACTCAGACTAAGAGATTGTTTATCAGGTCTCATTTTTGGATAATGTAAGCAATGTGTCTACACTGCCTTTTGGAGATGATCTTGATGAAAACAACAAAGATTGCCGTGGAATTCGAAACAATGGTGTCTAGATCTTCGCAATGACTACTTGTTAACTAAACGACCAGGTTTCTTTTTATTTCAATCCAGACACTTAGGCTTCTAATTCGATTGTGTAATCATCGCTTTCATTGCATCTTGCCAGTCTTTTGATCTAAGGCTTGTTTTCAGGAGTGAAACGTCCTGTCTATATTTACATATCGCCTCCTAGTACGGCCGCTTCAATGATGTCTTAGAATAAGCGTGAAGTTAATTTTTTGGTTGGGGACGCTATCAAGGACTTAGGCCTAAGTTCCTATTGTAATGAAGACGTAGGCGATTGAACCGATAAATACTATGTATTGCTTTCAACTTTAAATCCAAAACACCAGTATTCCTTGAACGAAATTATATTGTTTGGCAATTAAAGTGAAGACAACTACAAAGTCTACAAACAAATGTTAAGTACAAATGAAGTTATAAAGTAATTTTATTCGTGTTCTTTCCACCTTCTTCCAACTTGCACACGATAGTACTATTCGCGCCTTCGAGTTGCCCACCAATGGCTGCCAGTTCCAATAAACAAACGTTCAATGTTCACGTCCATTGACAGACGCTTTACGTTCTATTTTGGGCTTGTCAGTCGGATGGCGTTCCCTCTTAGACTCTGTCAACAACAGAGACTGAGAGCATTTCCGTTCAACTTAATCTAATCAAGGGGAAGTGTGAAATTCACCTGAAAACAAGTAGTAAATGACACCTGTTGCACAGGAGGCGGCTATCGTTGCCTAGAGCATAATGCTTCAACGTTTTAAACGATGAGTTCAGGGTTCACATCTCTCTCTGTAGGTAACACTATCACTCTCTGGGAATGCAGGTACATCCAGATGACGTGTCTGAATTGGGACGAAATGCGCAAATAGAGATTCCACTGTTAGTTATTACAAACTAAAATAACCGAGCAATTCGTTTGTAGGCATTTTTTATAAGAAATATAATTTTCTATAGTTTGATTTATAAGGGTTTGTTATGTTTTTACGAGTTGATCACGGATTGATATCAGTTAGAGAACCATTGAAAACCAGGGAGTACTGGACAGCTGCTGTTTCATCCTAGTTTGGGAATCATTGGCAATACGCCGTGAATTGGCAGAAGTTAGAATTCATGGGCCTTTGGATCGGGTCCCAGTGGCTTAGTGGTCTACGAGTTCGCTAGCCTTGTAACCAGAAGGTCCTGGGTTCGAACCCTTAGGGCTGGTGCGTACTGATGAAGAGTCCCAAACTAGGACGAAACAGCTGTCCAGTACTCCCATGTTTTCCAATGGTTCTCTAACCAATGTCAGCTCATGATGAAAATCCTGTAACCAACCAAATCCCTACAAACCTACACTTGAATATAGTACCGTCTTATGGTTGTTTGAAGCTTATTGTAACCATAGTTTCGCGAAAGTATGACGCCCTAGTCTTTGATAGACTTTACTCACTTAATAATAGCCTTCAGAATGAAGAGACCTTTGATTGCTTATGATTACATTATATCGATTCCAGCTTAAATTAAAATACCTAGAATATACTTTTCGTAAAACAAGCTATTACTACATTCAATAATGTATAGATAATAATTATTCGCATCATGAAAATGTGTTATCGCATATATATATATTTATTTTTAATAGGTGGTTTTATCGTACCATCGGCTACAAACCTGATCGTCGACGTGTTGCATGCGTTACACTGATATTTGCCGTATTCTTTATTCTCACCCGGAATTTAATGATTCTACCATTTTGGTATATATCTTTTATATCTTATAAAAGTGAAGCCTATAAAATATGCATTCAATCCTTTCCACTGATGACCACCATCTTTGTGTCTACATGTGGCCTATTGGATTGTTTAAATATTCACTGGGCATTTCGTACATGTCGTATCGGTTCAAAGGCTATTAAAACTCTATCCACTGCTGATTGGCAAAGTGATATTCGCAAGGCTCAAGCACGTATACACAAACGTCTGCGTAATCTGCACCGGCGTGTTGTGACAAAAGACGCAACGGGGAATAATGTCACATCCCTAACAGATAATCATTTCAGTGAAACTTCATTGATGAACAGTGTTACTATGTGTAGTAGTAGTGGATTGTCATCATCGAGTTATTCAACTGACAGCGAACATGAATCTGTGTGCTCAGATGTTGGTGAATTTCGAGTACCTGTTGTAAATGATGACCAAGAGAAGGAGCGGGAGGCGGAGGAGGAGCAGGATGTGGTAATTACAACTACTAATGAAAATGCATCTTCTAATTGTACACAGGATGGTGATAATAATAATAATGACACTGAGTTAATACACCGTGTTGATAAGCAAGAGATCGATTGATTGATTTATCGATTGATTCAGTATGCATCCATTGAATGATTCAATATTCTGTGCACTGATTTACTCAATATTTATTAAATTACACCTTGTGTTTGACTTTGGCATAATAATAATATTATTAATAATAATGGCAATAAAATGTGTACTTTCGTGTATACAATGAGATCATTCTTTTTATCTTTTCTTTTGACTTATTGATTGACCTCATACACTGTGTTGCGTCAAACTTCAGAGTACTCTACACTAATTAATTCATGTTGTGCAAAAGGTAGTCTTCTTTTTATATGAGAATACACTTAAATTATTATTATTAGTATTATTACTATTTGTAATATTCCTATCACAGCTGTCTTATCATCATATATTATAATATAAAGATTCAAAGTCTATTCACAAATCCAAGAAGATTTTCCACTGATGACTGACTACTATTCCTGTACAGTTTTTACAAAGTGAACTCCTCTTATCTTTCTCTTTCCCCCTCGCTTTTATTTCATTCATCATATTTTATGTTGTTCTGTTTGTTTGTTTTTTTATTATTGCAGCACACAATGTCATTTCATCTATTGATTTCATATTCCTTTAAAAAACAAAACAAACAAATGTTGATTCTTATTTTTTAGCATTCAAATTTTGAAATATGATTGTTTATGTATAGAAGGTAAGGCATTTAGTTCTATCAAGTATTCTTTTCTCTCTGTGTGTGTTTAAAGCTACTGTTATAAATCTAAGAACTGACTTATTACATTACTGAATTAACTGGCAACGTGTCAGTTCCGAAACTAGACTGTCACGTGCACTAGCTAGTTAGCTAGCTGGCTAACTCATGATCTGATCTCAGAATTTGATATGCTAAGTAAGGATTTTTTGGCTAGGTAGGTAGATATATTGTTGGACGTTGACAACTGTCACATGAAAAGTGCTACGAATGGTTAAAGGACCCAGTTGACCCAATTAGACAAAATCATATAATTTACAAAATACCTTGCAATGACTGTGAGTTAAGTCAACTACATAGGTCAAACTAGTAGATCGGGGGTAGTCATGTGGTGAGAGCTGTCTACTAGCCAAATTGGTAGACAGTAATTTACGTCAATATTTACGTTCCCAAGATTTGTCGTGAGAAAATGTGAACAAAGATTGATTCAAAACCGACCACAGCAGGCTTTGCGTAGACGGATGCAGTTAACATATAGAGGATTTGACATTCAAGAAACAGTCACAAATAGATGAAAGATTAATTTTACGTGAGAAACAACCAATCGGAAGACTGTGTTTGTTTGCTTAAATATCCATAGTAATGTACATGAAAATATATAAACATGCGTTGATTTCCTTAATGAATGATCTGTTGCCTGGCCCTTGTCTTCTGTTGTTACAGTCAGACCTGTCGCGACATAAGAATTTAGCTAAGGTAAGAATGGTTGACCCAGAGAAGATAAGTAATTTAGAAAAAAGCTCAGCAATTGCAATGCATGCATTAACACACGATAGGGTGGGAGAGGGTTAAAATTCTAAAAAGTAATCTAGGTAGGTGGAGAGAGCGATTGATTACTGAGTCCTTGTTCATCGAATCTATACCAAACACATGCAGTAGGAATGATTCATCACTCATACCTGAAATATGGAAAATATTACTACCAATTAAATCAAGTGAAAAACAACGGAACTATATAAATGAATTTAGGAAGTCGTGTGATTACCTTGATATGATTGATTATGAGCAATAAATTGTGCTCGAAACATTGTCATCAGTAAACATTACTGTATAACACTGTGAGACTTTATCAAAACAAAATTCACCCATAATGGAATTACACTCTACCACAGTGCACAAATTTTATTCTTAAATCAATGCTACGAATGGTGTTTCTCTAACTGAAGTTGCACAGTTAAGTGAAGAGTGACTCTAAACTATAGGCACAAACACGAGAGAACCAGGCAGGCTTTAGACCAGGAACCATTCAACATATCCTGGAACATAGGCATACTTACTGTTGGTGTCCAACAATCGTTATATTCCTTGACTTGAGTGCGGCATTGGATTCCGTTGACCGATGACGTTTCGAACAAAATTTATTGTTCATAATCATATCAAATATGATTAGGATTATGAACAATAAATTTTGTTCGAATCTTTGTGATCCAGTAAATAATACTGTTTTACTGTGAGATACATCGAATAAGCAAACGAATGTGAATCATTATAGTTCTTTTAAATCTCTTGTTTTTCGTTCTTTTCTTCACTTTTGAGTACTGCATGAATTGTGTGTCAACTTGAACTGATACAAGGTTCGGTTGTTTTTTTTAACATTCACTCGGTCAATTAGCTAGTCCTGTTGAACTTTTATATCATCGTTTATCATTTAAATTGCGTTTATTAATTTTTTAAAAATTTTATTCCTTTACGTTCCCAGTGGAACATAAGGCTTGAAGTTTCAGTAGCAGTGGTGTTTATTTTTACAGCAATGGGGTTGCTAGCCTTATGCCCAACCTCACTTCTTTACCAGTCTTAGGGAGGTAAATGAGTGGATCATTGACAGGGGATCGAACCTTGACCCACACGAGGCATGGTTGGCGAGCATTCTACCGCTGTCTGTCTGTCTGCTTTTTGACATAGAACTTTGCACATATGTGCTGCAGTTCAAGTCGCCACACGCCATTTAGCACACAAAGAAAGAGAAGAAAGTAGGAGAAATGCATAATAGAGAGACAGTAAACAGAGGTGTGAGACAAAGGAGTAGTAATAACGAAGAACAAAACAGTTTAATTGGAAATCATAAGTCACAAGGAGTGGATGCATCTGCGTCAGCCACTGAGAACGATTTTGAGCCATGTCACCAATTGTTTCCAGCTTTCATTGGTTTTTACCGTCCCGAGGACCCCAACCAGTCAGGAAGTCTACACCTTCCTACATGGCTTAGACTAACTGTTTTAGATTTCATTGACTGGTGAAGCGATGTTTTGGTTTGACCGCCACTAGCTGTTTTCCAGCCTGATGCTATATCAGCTAACATTGCCCACTGTCGAGGAAGGCGATGACTACCGCTGTGCTATCGACGCACCTGTTTTATTAAACGTTTATTAAACACATGATTATTCGTGTTGTTGTCTTATCGTGGAAAAACAAAAAATATTGTGTAGGATGTATCCTCTGTTAAATTTTGATAAATAATAATAATAATACGGAGAACGATGATGATGATAATAACAATAATAACAACAATTGTGTACGCTAAATATCGAGTAATTAGTATCACATGTTGATAAAATACACCTATAACGATGAAGAGGAGAGAGTATCTAAAGTATCAAAATAACCTGTGAAAAACTTTTAATAACATTGAACATTGAAACACTAACTGATTTGTCAACACTTACCCACACATTTAAATTAGAATATCTAATCATCATCATCATTGATTTGATATTATATAATGCATATAATAATAATAATAATAAATGTAGTTTCATATATGAAAACATCGAATTTTGATTGGACACTAGTAACTAGTGCAACGTGTCTAGTCCTCTGTTTGGTGCCGACTGAATTCTATCAGTCAGGTTTGCAATGTGGCCACCATTCTAGGTAGCTCGCCATTACGGTGCACATTGATTTGATGATATTAGATGGTTAGAGGCAATCGGCAGGAAACCTTGCTTGACCTAGGTTTCGTGCTAGTTGGCTTATCTGCAACCTTGAAGGAACTTATGTCCCTTCTGAGATTCGAACCCGCGTCACCCAGTGCTGACTGCAGTCAGAGACGTTACCACTGAGCTATTCAGGCTCGCGATTAACCTCCTGTTGGACTGTAGTGGGTATTTTGATTAGACACTAGTCAGTAACTAGTGTGATGTGTCTATTCTTTTCTTTGGTGCAGACTGAATTCTATCAGTCAGGTTGTAATGTGGCCACCATTCCAACCATCTAATATCATCAAAACCAATGTGCTCTGTGATGACCTGACAATCACTCCAGCAGAGTATAAGATAAACTAAATTGTTTTGTTTTAAAGGCTCCACAGGATTGATCCTTTAACCGACAAAGCTTGTTTCTAATTGAGTTTGTGGGCTTGAATGCCGCTTTTATTCCTGCCTTGTTAAGAATTCTGCGTAAGGTTTCCGGGGTTCCTTCCTTGTATGGAATTACTACTGATGATTTAGATTCCTTATTGTTGGTGTTGTCTTGCGCATATTTGACACGCATGTCGTCATTAATATTATGATTATTATTATATTATTATTATCACTATCGTTATTTATTTTATTTTTACATTTCCTTACATATTTCCTGACTAATTTATCACGGTAATTATTAAGTTTCAAGGCTTCTTTTATGTGTGTCACTTCCTGTCTTAGATTTTCCTTGGTACTACTTAGTTCAGTTAATCTTGAGACTGCCGAAAACTCATTAGATTTAAAACAAGTAACAGAATTGTTGTAGCCTTCTTTTTGCTTATAAATTTCGGTCATTTACGAAAATAACCGCTTACGCCTACTTCGATTCCTACTTTTCAATCAATGGAATTTATCGATGATGAAATAACGAGTTCAAGGCCGAATTAAATATAAACTCTTTTTTAACGGCTTCGTCATTCTCATAAAGTCGGTCGTTTTAAAAAAAATTCAGTCATGGATGAAAAGTAAACCTTTTTTTAAAAACTACAACCAATTTGCGGTACAGATTTATACAAACTAAGAAAATCACAATGACCCTAGTACCCTGATGGAAAACGGTTTTATGCGCCGATATCTCAATGGTGTAGAATGATTGCCAGCCAAGCACGTGGTCCATGTTCAAATCTAGCCTGACGCATCCCTAAACCTTCCTTATTCAGTAGTAAGCTCGTTAGAGAGGCAAGGTTGGGCCGTGGGGCTAGCAACCATATACTGTAAAAAAAATAACATAGCTCCTAATTAAATTTGACATCTCAAGCACTAGGTCCCGATACCCACTCGGAACACTTAAAGGAATGCAAAAAAAGGAAAATTAAAGTTTGTTTATTCATACTTGTGATTTCCCATTGATGGGGCCTTATTTCCCCACCCCCTAACACACTGGTGACAACTTCTCAGTATAAATCTAATTAGTTCATCCTTTAGTCAGTTACTAGTTAGCAGCAGAATGATTTTCACTTTTTGGATCGTGGGTATGCACTGTGAAGAGTCCCAAACAAGGGCGAAACCACTGTCAAGTGTTTCCTCATTTTCAGTGGTTCTCTACCTATAAGAATAATAGGACGCAAACACTGAAGAAAATTTTTTTCAAAAGAATGGACACGGAACAAAGAGTACTCTTTTCGATAACTCCTTCATCATCAGGCTCTACAGTTATATAAACATTATAATGAATGAATGAATCAGTGTTATGAACAACATTAATGTTGTTTAAATAACATCGAATCAGTAATATTGATAGATTACAGCTCAATAGCATCAACATAACAATAAACTGAATGTTAGACAGACAAATTAAGAAAGATAATATTACAAATTCATGAATTTATAGTTTCTACTTAGGGCCAGGGCAGTAGTAGGAGCTGGACTTGCTTCTTTTGAACACAGAGCACTGGTCGTTTGAGGAAAATTGCAATGGCCTCTACTGTTTGGACCATGCGATGCTTCTATGTTTTTGGCAATTTGTTAGGCACCCGGTAGATTATAGAGAAGGATTCTTCAATGCTGGCTGGCTTTGTGACCGGTTTGCACCAGATGGTCTAATCCCGAGCTGTTAATAGTTTTAACTACACCTTTACTTAGCCATTGTGGGATATGTTCTCGAGCACGAAAAATCTAATTCCTAGAGCAATGGCCAATATAACTCGCTGCACAAGCACAGTTGAATTGGCAGATACAATTTGAAGTGGCTAGCTAGTCTAGGTACTTCATCTTTCAGTCGAGGTAGCACCATCGGTCGTGTAGCGAGCAATACGTGTAGTTCGCCAGTATTAAAAGTTCTTTGAATTGATTTTCTTAATTTCTTCGTAATTATCTCACTTGGTATATCGTCCTTGAATTGTAGTCGTATATAAATGGGCTTCTTGTTTACAACAGATAGTGAGTATTCCTTTTCGGCTTTCTTTGTCATTTGTTTCTTGATAAATTTTTGGGGATATCTAGCTATTTTCGATCAAAGTATTATATACCATGCTTAATTCATCTTCAATTACTTCCTCTGGGCATATAGCTTTTTTTTCTCGACGAACCATTTTTAAAAGCTGTAAAATGGTATTTATATTAAACACAGAGTTCGTAGAACTAATCAGATATTGGTAACTTTGTTCTATAAAACGTATTACTTAATGTGAAGTGTGACATAGAGAGGAGTGACTAAATGGAGAATGGAAAAGGCGACAGAAGTTGAAATGACGCAATAAGTACGAGAAATGACTAACTAATATAAACGTACAAAATACACTAAGGCTAATGGAAAGACGATAAATTGTTTATGTAAAGTTTGTATGAAAATAAAATGTTATATATATACATAAACAATAATAATCTGATTATAAACTAAGGATAATAATGAAAGTAATCGTAGTAAGAGTTAACTAACCCCATAAGATGAAGCAAAATACAGTAACAACGTTACTCTGGCCACGGTTATGCAAGTATTATTATTATTATTGTTGTTTCCTTTAATTCCTAGAGGAACATAGGGCTTCAGCCAACCGTCTCCATTGCGTTCGGTTCTCTGCTAGAGTCTTCACCTGGCTCCAAGTCTGCCAACACGTTTTCATCTCCTCTTCACATGACCTCCTCCAAGTCACCCTCACCCTTGCACTGACGACCAACTCACCGCTTCCCATTCAGTCGGGTTCCACTCGAGCAATGGCTTGTCTAGTGATGTCACTCACTTGATGGTTTGTTTCCTCAGAGTATGGCCAGCCGATCCATCTCCATTTCTTCCTGCACATTTGTTTCACAATCGGTTCCTGCTGGGTTGGTTCGCTCATTGCCAGAGATCTCTGTTGCTGATCTTTCCTGGTCGGCCATCTGATCTTGAGTGGTATTGAGCGAAGACAACTGTTAATGAAGGTCTGCAGTTTGTTTGAGATGCACTTTCTGACGCGCAGTGCAAGTCTCCGATCCGTATCGTGAGTAGCATTGACTTCACATTGGAGTTGAAAATCTCGATCTTATTTTTGATGCTGAGTGTTGTTGACCTCCACACAGACTTGAGAGTAGTGAAAGCTTGTCTTGCTTTTCCGATCCTCGCTGCTTTGGTATCCTCGTCAGTTCCGTTCGCCTGTAGTTGAGACGATGCTTCCCAGGTTATGCAAGTGAATGTATATAACACTTTTGAACGTAGAGGTCCTGTTTCAGATCCCGAATAACCAATGATTCAGCTTTGTATTGATGGCGTATTTGAAGTGCTTTCGTGCTATATATTGAGGAACTCTGTGTAGTACTGTGAAGCAGTCATACGAGAGTGCCCGCCATCTAGAGTTGACGTGGTGTTTGAGGACAGGACTACTGGCATTCTTCTCTCCTCTGGCTAGACAGGCGGGAGAGTGTTCCAGAATAGACCTTGTGGATGGCCGATGAATTTTGCTTCACACGAACAAGTAAACTGATAAATACACATTGAGGTGGCCAAAAACAGTATCTCATCCCTTAACGCATTACTGGGTTAACTGTCTTCTTCTGGAGAGTGGGATTCGTAAGGTGGCTGGTTGAAATATCTTCTTCAGACATTTAGAATGGTGGTTTCCAAGAAATTCTGCTTCAGTGTCAACTTTGAATTTTAGGATCCGTTGCAACTTTTCAAGATGGATGTTTTTCTTTCATGGTTTTAGTCAATGAATCTGGGTGGATATCCGTTTTTCAGTAAGGTGTCACGTAGAGATTTTAATTCAGTCTCTACCATATCTTCCGAACACATTTTTCGAATCCTTGAGCATAAAGTACTTACTAAGTCCTCTAAATGATATCGATTAGTGACGATATTGGCTTTGAAACGAAAAAAATCCTTACAGTCCAATATTTGAAGATAGTTCGTCTTTGCAATTATGACAAAGAAAGGCGTAAGCTTTAATAAATAGAATTAAAAGTAGTCATTAAACAAATCAAGCCCTTCCGACTTTCATGAAAGATGATATATCCAGTACATGGAAAAAAATCGATAAAACAGACTACATAAGTATATATGACAAATTAATCCCCTGAATACAAGGTATATATTTGCAAACCAAGTTCACTTTTAACAGGATTTTCATCATGAGCTGACATTAGTTAGAGAACCATTGGAAAACTGGCTGGGAGTACTGGACAGCTGTTTCGCCCTAGTTTGTGACCTTTCGGCAGTACGCACCCACCGGGATTCGAACCCAGGACCTTCTGGTTACAAGGCGAGCTCGTATACCATTAAGCCACTGGGACCCGATCCAATGGCCCATGGGCCATAGGACGAAATAGCTGTCCAGTACTCCCAGCCAGTTTTCCAATGGTTCTCTAACTAATGTCAGCTCATGATGAAAATCTGGTAACCAATCAAATCCCTACAAAGCAACACTTGAATATCATTTTTAACAGTTTGAAAGAATTTGGCCATTGGGTATAAGATATTCATTATTATAGAAGTTTTTGTATTTCCCAATTAAATGAAAAACAAAACGATTTCGTTTTTACTGACGTTTTCATTTCTTTGAGATTGCCATGCAACGGTTATTAGGTGGAAGTCTCCAGAGGTTAATTTAGCGAAAGCCTACATGGAAAGGACAATACCCATAGTTTAATATTTTTTGTCCAAATAGCTTTAAGCGAGCACTAGTCAAGACTCTATACTATAGAGCCAGGAGAATATGCTCTACAGAGAAACAAGAGGAAGAATTTATGTTTCTCAAAAAGATTTTGAAAAGCAGAGGTTCATGAACAAGTACGGAAGATCTGAAGGTACAAATATCAAACAAATCATGTTGGGAAAAAAGCCCATCTTCATTCAACTTGATTTTAAAGGTGAAAATATTACAGCAATTGTCAACAGAAGATTGAGGACGTCACTAGGGACAGCCCATCCTTTATCTTAGCTGATTCCTCTTTGTCGACTTGCTCTTTGGTGCAATCGAAAGTCGACAGATACCCTTCACATGTTAGCCCCAACTGTGTACACAAATTTACGTGTATCTGCGAAAAGGCCATACCTTCGATTTTCTAAACATGTACCAAAAAGCTTATGTATAAAGGGAACAAATGCTTTGAACAGTGCCAAGGCCAGGCATCTCCTTGACATGGGTCATGAGGTGGACGTCGCAAGATCGTTCAAAATTATCAATAGGCAAAAGAGTTCAATTCTTTTCAAGTTTGCTGAAGCCATCTCCATCAAGTGTCTGAAACCCGATTTTTTTCCTTCACATTCCCAGTGGAACATAGGGCTTCAAGCTAGTGGCCTGAAGTTTCTGTAGCAGTGTTTTTTTTACTGGATGGGGTTGCTAGCCTCATGCCCAACCTTTCCTCTTCACCAGCATTATTTCTGGCTTAGCGAGGTAAAGGAGTGCGTCGGCCAGGGATCGAACCCCGGACCATATGCATGGTCGGTGAGCGTCCTAACCACTATGCCACCGACGCGAAACCCGAATTATGCGTTCGAAAAGAAGTGGTTATCAGTCTTTCCTTGCCCTACCTGATAACTCGATGTTTCCATCCTCTCTCTTCCATCTGATTACATAACGCCGATAGGTTACATATATATATATATATATATATATTATTGTATGCATATATTGGCTGATTGATTTTTGTTTAAAAATGAATTCTGTGCAAGTATGTTAAAATTGTTTCTGTAAATGTACTTAATAATGACTTTGGCCTGTAAGCAGCTGATGAGAAGCCAACGAAATGAATGATGGTACCATTTTATTCTACAAAAACTGTTGTTCTTGCTTTATTCAAATTCTGGTTTTATAATACTTTGATAAAGCTATTAGTATTGAATAGCTGAACGTCAGTAAAAACAAAAATCGTTTTGTGAATACAAAATTGGAATTCAGTTAGGTCAAGGTCAAACCACTCAGGGTCAAATAGCATTATTGCAATGATGAATTAATCACAACTTCATACATTTGGTTCCCTTGATAAATTTCGATAAAGAAAGGAAGACGAAATTTGCAGTATAAGATGATATCATTCTGTTTCACAGGTTCTCATCAGCTACGGACTACATTTTGGATACGTCACTTTTATAGTATCTCTTCTCTACTACCACCTAAACATTAAAGTATGTTGTTATTATTATCTATGTAGCCATTGTGACTTCAGGTAGTCTGCAGCTGATGAGAACCTGTGAAATAAAATGATATCATTTTATACTGCAGATTTCGTCTTCCTTTCTTTATCGGAATTAATAATAATATAATTATGAACTGATTATGTAGCCAGATTTCATCATGAGCTGACATTGGTTAGAAAACCTGGGAGTGCAGCAGGTCGGGTGTGAGAACAAATACTCGCCGAAGACATTGGCTAGTGGTCGTGTTATGTCGTGAATTGGTAGAAGTTAGAATTCATGGACTGGCTATTGGATCGGGTCCCAGTGGCTTAATGGTCTACGAGGTCACTTGCCTTGTAACCAAAAGGTCCTGGGTTCAAATCCCAATGGGTGCGTACTACTGAGGAGTCCCAAACTAGACTGACGAAACAGCTGTTCAGTACTTCCAGGTTTTCCAGTGGTTCACTAACCAATGTCAGCTCATGACGAAATCCTGTAACCAATCAAATCCCTACAAACCAACACTTGATTATGTAGCCATTTACTATGTAAAGCAAAAATGAAGTGAAGTAAGCTTGAGTGTCAAGACTGAAAAAGAAAGCAGAATTAATTGCGACTATAAAATTGAAAGGAAACAGTTTCATTTTCACTTTTCAGTCCTCTTTTATAATGATTAATTTGTTAACTTTCTGATTTAGTCTTCCTGCCTATTTTGTTATTACTACACTTTTAATCCCTAATTGCACAAACGGTCAAGTATCTTAGTAATTATGATCCCGTTATCCTGTTTATTATACTTTGTAATTTCATTAGTTTGACCTTTGACCGGAAATAATTCTAGAACTTTCTAACACATTTACCTTGAATACATGAAAGTACAGTTTAATTGGTAATTTTGTCGAAAAGAAAATTATCTTCAGTGCACTGGTCTTTCTATTATTTTCTAAAGTAGAAGAAAATAAAAGACAGATTCAGCGAAGAAAATTTTCTTCATCGACGAAATCATCTCCACAGGCTGTACAATAGTATTTATATTTACCAAAAATGTATAGTAGTTTATTATTGAGTAATAGGGGGGCAGATCACATAATTGATATAATTACTCAGAAAAGGCTCTAGAAGTGAAAATTAAAAGTTGTAAATTACGTGGTACTCAACGGCACAAAGATAGAAATTTGATAAGGTTAAAATTGCTATTGAGTAAGAAGAAAGGCGATGGTTGAGTGTCAATTTAACAAGTGTGAATAGTGTGTGAGAATGTACAAAAGGAACATATGAGAGTGATAATAGTGAATTAATTATTAAAGTAAAAGCAAAATGAAAGTAAAATTTTTTTTTAAATTAAAATTTTTTACACTGAACGACTAGTGAAGAGGTCAAGACCAAGGTAGAATAAGAGACTGGATAAACTTTTTCTATATACAGAGTCCGGGGTTGTATTGGCGAACTGCCATACACAAAAGCCGAAACATGACTCCCTTTGTACCATTTGGTCTCATCTTGTAGATGATCTTGAAAGACGACTCTGGTGGAGCTACGTGTAGGGATTTGATCAAGTTCCATCACAGTCTGATATAAGTTAGAGGACCATTGTATCAAACCTTTGGATTCCAATAAATTGAGTGTGAGGGCAAATACTCAACGATGACTTTGACTCACTGTGACATTATATATCACAGACTAGCAAAAATTATTATTCATGCGACAGTGGATCCCATCGCAGTGGTTGTTGATTGGTCAACAACCTCACCTCGTAACCTGAAGTCCTTGGACTCGATTTCTGTTGGTCAGGTGGTCATGAATGTATACTACTGAATCAGATATTCTTTACTGCCTGGTTTTTACTGGTTTTCTAACTGAAGTCAGCTCGTGAGAAAACTTTACATCGATCAATTCCCTGCTAATTAACACTTGATAATTCTAATTTACCTTTTCTAAAATTAATGGATTTATAATTGTACAACCGGAAAAAGATAAGAATTTGTTGAAAATAATTGTTCCCTGTAATTATTCTTGTTCTGAATACATTATGCAAATTCTATAAACAATATTCAAAGAAAATGAACAATTTTCAGTTGTATAAGAAAGATTGAAAAATGATTTATAAATTATTGACAGTCTTTATGCACCTATTCGATCAACCAGTTGTGTGAGTGAGAGCAAATACACAAATCTGACACAAACATCTTCATTTGTAGATCCGTGCATAATTCATTTGCAAATTAACTTATATAATACCTTGAGCATTTAAAAAGAAAAAGAGGAATTTCTGGACACATTCACTGTGAAACTGTTTTCATTTCCAAAAAATTGATGGACTTCACATGAGTAAATCTGAAAATCTGTATAAAAATTGCTTTATACATCAAGTTGTTTTCCATTCTTGTTAAGTTAACACAAAAACTAATAACTTTCGATAGAGATGTACAGAAGGTAAAAATTTACCTGTCGGCTATATTAAGCTTATATATTTGGAGGAATTACTCCTAATTTCACTAAAAACAAGAACTATAAGTTGTGCAAAAGACAGTGTGTTTCTTAGTTGACAGTTTACGATATGATGGGATTAGAGTTGGAACACAATTACTACTCCAGTATATTTGAGTAGCTACAAGATATGTCTTATACAGTCAGGCATAAGCTCAGTGTGTTTCGCTGCTTTCTCTTCAACTGAACACAAGCTACAGTTTATAAACTGCATACCTAAATTTTCCACTCCAATGTGAAGTCAGTCAGTGCTACTCACTATACGGATCAGAGACTTGCACTGCGCGTCATGAAGAGCATCTCAAACAAACTACACACCTTCATTAACAGTTTTCTTCGCTCAATACCACTCAAGATCAGATGGCCGGCCAGAAAAGATCAGCAATAGAGAGGGATCTCTGGCAATGAGCGAACCAACTCATCAGGAACCAACTGTGAAACAAATAGGGAGGAAGAAATGGAGATGGATTGGTTGGCCATACTCTGAGGAAACCATCAAGTGACATCACTAGACAAGCCATTGCTCGAGTGGAACCCAACTGAATGGGAAGCGGCTAGATGTTCGTCAGTGACTTGGAGGAGGTCGTGTGAAGAGGAGATGAAAGTGTGTGGGCAGACTTGGATTCAGGTGAGGACTCTAGCAGAGAACCGAACACAATGGAGATGCACGGCTGAAGCCCTATGTTCCTCTAGGAATTAAAGGAAACAATGATAATAATACCTAAATCGGATTAGTCGGGATGCAGTCCGTAAATGCATACTGAAATTAAATAGGCTAAAAATTCTAAATTGAAACAAATTGTGAGTTAGGCGACATGAAGTCATCTGCACTTATTTCAGCTCAAGCAATTGGGTTGCATCGTTAGACCTCACATAAAATATGTGCTTCATAGCATGCTATATGAAAGATCTGCTTCAGTTAACTGTGTTCGAATTGAATAAATTTAAGCAATGAACAAGATAGAGTAATAATAATGAAGATGGTAACACTGGCGATGGCTTACCTAATATTTCTAGGACAAAGTACCATAAATGTAAAGAAAATGACAAAGCTTATATTAGTCTCACTTATTTGTGAATAATACCGATCATACTGTATAAGACATGTTATGTTGTCTCCTGTTTGCTAAATTTTTTGTCTCAAAGTTTTAACCTTCTTTTCGCATCTCTTCTTTAGCACTTTTTGAACCATTGTTGCTTCCCCAAATACTTTACTCCGTATACCAATAATATTTATTCAGATGTGGCACAGACCACAGTAATACTACGATAAATTTACCGTTTCTGTTTGACTGAACTTCGTGGAGGGAATGCATTACATGAGACTGTCAATAAGATCTTCAACAGTCTCCAAAAATTCAAACTGTGAGTGAGCTGTCAATGCATCCAATAAATTCCTATTGGAGGACTGTCGTAAGCACGAATAGGTCAGTAGTAATATCTCTGACTACAGTAATGGGTAACACGGATTCTAATCTTAAAGGAAATATAAGTTGTTTCCAGTTGCTGAAATGCCTTCCTGACTAGTCTTGATAAGCACAAAACTCAGCTCCAAGGCATCTTAATGATTGCCTTGTACCGTCTGTTTCATTTTAAGATGTGTTATATGTTTGATGAAACGGGGACTATCACTCGTCTAGAAAAAATACAACTTGAGTTAATGCTATTAATAGGAGGAACAGTTATAATTAGTTAAAGGCAAAGTTGGTCTGTTACTTGGTGAGTCATGAAAAGAATTTCTAACAGGCTGAGGCGGACGGACTTTTATCAACACCTGCCTTCCCTCCATACTGAAGATTAGTTGGTCAGAAACCATTAGCGACAAACAACTCTTGCAAAGAGTGAATCAAGAATCTGTTGGCTAACAAATATACTGAATAAAGTGGAGATGGATTTGAACAAATATGAGAAGACTGTTGAGTAACATCTCACCAGGCAGTGGCTTAATGGTCTACGAGTTCGCTAGCCTTGCGGCCAGAAAGTGGTGGGTTCGAGCCCTGGCGGTGGTAGCGTCCTGCTGAAGAGTCCCAAACTAGGCTGACGAAGCAGCTGTCCAGTGGTTCTCTAAATGATGAAATCCTCCAACATTTATATTTCTCATACACTGAGATTCATCTTTGTTACTAACTGACAATAACCTCTGACCTTTTTTTGACAGTTAACAATGTGAGTATAATCCCTAAACAACTGTACAATTTTGAAAAACCACGGAAAGAAGTTTTTTTGTTGACTTGTTTTTTTTAATTCACATCACACTGTCATGTTTCATATCTTGAATAACTGAAGGAAAGAATGCTGAAAAGGGAGATGTTAAGTAAGTCTGTAAAAGTACAGCTGGCTATGTATGCAACAAGAAGTACAAAATGAATTAGCGAACATTACTTGAAGTCGAATCCATAGACGACTGCCATTTTTACATAGCGTAGCAATATACTGCATTTCTGACTACTGTTAACATGAGAAGTTGTTAGAGTTTACAGTATAAGGAGAATTGGAGAGGTTTCTACCAGTAGTACTGTCCCTTAGTTTCTAAACTTATAATGATAAGTTTTTGAGGACATGTTTAGAAACTTTTTTTGACAAGAACTTCCTCTAAACTTCCACTGTAAATACTGTTGTGAGCACCAGTGAATAAGTAGATGCAATCTGAGGTCGTAGTGTGGTGAAAGCTGTCGACTAGCCAAATTGGTAGACAGTAATTTACGTCAATATTTACGTTCCCAAGATTTGTCGTGAGAAAATGTGAACAAAGATTGATTCAATACCGACCACCGCAGACTTTGCGTAGGCGGATGCAGTTAACATATAGAGGATTTGACATTCAAGAAACCGTCACAAATAGATGAAAGATTAACTTTACGTGAGAAACAACCAATCGGAAGACTGTGTTTGTTTGCTTAAATATCCATATTAATGTACATGCAAACATATAAACATGCGTTGATTTCCTTAATAAATGATCTGTTGCCTGACTCTTCCCTTCTGTCGTTACAGTAGTAATTATCTGTAAAAACGTTCCTCATGTTATACTGTAATGTAAGTTTTAGGGTAGGATAGATTATATATATATATAACCCTTTCATGAATATATTTCTATTCACTATTATTATTATAACTGTTTCCTTTAATTCCTAGAGGAACATAGGGCTACAGCCGTGCGTCTCCATTGCGTTCGCTTCTCTGCTAGAGTCTTCACCTGACTCCGAGTCTGCCCACACGCTTTCATCTCCTCTTCACATGACCTCCTCCAAGTCACCCACCCTCACACTGACGACCAACTCACCTCTTCCCATTCAGTTGGGTTCCACTCGAGCAATGGCTTGTCTAGTGATGTCACTTGATGGTTTGTTTTCTCAGAGTATGGCCAGCCAATCCATCTCCATTTCTTCCTGCCTATTTGTTTCACAATCGGTTCCTGTTGAGTTGGTTCGCTCATTGCCAGAGATCCCTCTCTATTGCTGATCTTTTCTGGCCGGCCATCTGATCTTGAGTGGTATTGAGCGAAGAAAACTGTTAATGAAGGTGTGTAGTTTGTTTGAGATGCTCTTTATGACGCGCAGTGCAAGTCTCTGATCCGTGTAGTGAGTAGCACTGACTTCACATTGGAGTTGAAAATCCGGATGTTATTTTTGATGCTTCATCTGCAAACTTGTTGCTTTTCGCTTGCATATCTTCCAGTTTGTGGGAAATCAGACATATAACATCGGCGAAGTCCAGATCCTCCAAGTCTCTTTTTGTGTGAGTCCATTTTATGCCTGTTTCCTCATTGACCACTGTTTCTCGCATTATCCAATCTACTGCAATCAGGAAAATCATTGGCGAAAGTAGGCAGCCACCCAGCCTTGTCTTACTCCTGTCCTCACTTCGAAGGATTCCGTAAGTTTCCCGATGTGGATTACTTGACATGCAGGATTGTCGTACAGCTGTTGGATGAGATGTTTAATTGTCGAATAGTAATGATAACAGCTTTATTCTAAACAGTGTTTATATGATGTAAAGAATTTTCAGTAGAGTTTACAGCATGATGTTTTCTCTTCTTCCACGATCTTCAAATAGATCGTCTGACACAGTCCTATCTGTAGGGGATTTTATAACGAGCTCGTTAAAGGGAGAATTATCAGAATTTTCAAGAGTTTGGTTTCTAAGGATTAGACTTTTTTACGAGTTTGATCACGGATTGATATCATTTAGAGAATCACTGAAAGCCAGGGAGTACTGGACAGCTACAAAGTGGAGTTCCCTGGAGTTCTGGTGAGAAGTCACGACCATTGAGGTCCATCCAGTCAAGTGTGGGGATGGATGTCCCACCGATGGCATTGGTTGGTGGTTGCGCTAAATCATGAATTGGTAGAAGTTAGAATTCATGCACTGGCCATTGAATCGGGTCCCAGTGGTTGTATGGTATACGAGATTGGCTTGTAACCGTAAGGTCTTGGTTTCGATTCATGGAGGTGGGTGCGTATTGTCGATGATTCCCAAACTAGGATGAAACAGCAGCTGTCCGGTACTCTCTGGTTTTCAATGGTTCTCTAACTGATATCAATCCGTGATCGTCCTCGTAAATGTCAGAATAAAAATCCAAGTTAATGAAATGATAGTTTGACAGTATATTATAAAAAACACTACAACTGACGAGCTACTTAAATTAATGCTTACTTGGTTATACAGTTAAAGTCCGCTGCTACAAATTATTAATATAATCCACAATAATATTATTCACGCGCCCAACAATACCAACAACCGAGACAGAGCTACCAGTGAACACCAACCCCCCGACGAAGTCAGAAGTCCTGAAGGCAATCAAGATGCTAAAAGCTGGAAAAGCAGCAGGAACAGATAGAATCCCAGCAGAAGCATTTTTAATGGACCCAGAGACAACAACGGACTTGATAACGCCACTACTGGAGAAGGTGTGGAAAGAAGGCAATGTACCCGACGATTGGAAGAAAGGATACTTATTCAAACTACAAAAGAAAGGAGACTTAAGTCAATGCAAGAACTGGCGTGGAATTATGCTTCTGTCTATCCCAAGCAAGATACTATGTCGCATCATCCTGGAGAGAATTAAACAAGCCCTAGATGAAAAACTTCAACCGGAACAGGCCGGATTCAGGAGGAACAAGTCATGCATTGACCAAATCGCAACCCTACGGATTATCATTGAACAAAGTTTGGAATGGCAGTCACCTCTCTATCTCAACTTCATCGACTTTGAGAAGGCCTACAGCAGACAGCGTCGATCGAGAGGTGATTTGGAAACTACTTCGCTACTAAGCGGTGCCACCGACAATTAAACATCTCATCCAACAGCTGTACGACAATCCTGCATGTCAAGTAATCCACATCGGGAAACTTACGGAATCCTTCGAAGTGAGGACAGGAGTAAGACAAGGCTGGGTGGCTGCCTACTTTCGCCAATGATTTTCCTGATTGCAGTAGATTGGATAATGCGAGAAACAGTGGTCAATGAGGAAACAGGCATAAAATGGACTCACACAAAAAGAGACTTGGAGGATCTGGACTTCGCCGATGTTATATGTCTGATTTCCCACAAACTGGAAGATATGCAAGCGAAAAGCAACAAGTTTGCAGATGAAGCATCAAAAATAACATCCGGATTTTCAACTCCAATGTGAAGTCAGTGCTACTCACTACACGGATCAGAGACTTGCACTGCGCGTCATAAAGAGCATCTCAAACAAACTACACACCTTCATTAACAGTTTTCTTCGCTCAATACCACTCAAGATCAGATGGCCGGCCAGAAAAGATCAGCAATAGAGAGGGATCTCTGGCAATGAGCGAACCAACCCAGCAGAAATCGATTTTGAAACAAATAGGCAGGAAGAAATGGAGATGGATTGGCTGGCCATACTCTGAGAAAACAAACCATCAAGTGACATCACTAGACAAGCCATTGCTCGAGTGGAACCCAACTGAATGGGAAGAGGTGAGTTGGTCGTCAGTGTGAGGGTGGGTGACTTGGAGGAGGTCATGTGAAGAGGAGATGAAAGCGTGTGGGCAGACTCGGAGTCAGGTGAAGACTCTAGCAGAGAAGCGAACGCAATGGAGACGCACGGCTGAAGCCCTATATTCCTATAGGAATTTAAAGGAAACAATAATATTATAATTATAATTATAATTATAATAATGCTGGAGTCGTGTCTACTAGTAGAAGTTATGCACCGGTCGTAGAATAGTCTTTGGATTAGGATAGGAGGTCCCTGCGAAATCTGTGGTATAATGCATGATTCATAGTGAAGCGAGTAGACAATATGGGCCAGTGAGAAGACAAAGAGATGAGTAGCACACTGTATTTTGGATTGCACTCCAAAGTTATGCATATTTTACAATGAATCCTTTTTGAACAAAAATTGTGTACAATGTTTCCATTTTTAACATCTAAGAAAAAACTGTACAATTGTATTCCTGCAGACTCCACATTATCTGATGTGAAGCTCAGACCAATCCATTATGACATCTCGTCTTTGTCTTCTTGGATAAATCCACGACATTTCATTAAATACCAATTATAAAAGTGAAGGGGTACATTTTGTGAACCAAGGATACAACACAGGAACGATTGTTTCACCCATCAGGACGCGCTAACATTCAGGATTTCGCTTTTTGTCAAGTTCACTAGAAACTTCCGAATCAGCAGATTGTAAACTTTTAAATACTTGATGGAGTAAATAATACTATTAGAGGTCATATTTCAATAGACTTAAACAAATTGAGCAGGAGAAATTATATGAAATGTATATTAATGAAGTTGTTTCAGTAGCCCAAGTTTTAAGCAGCCCTCCGTTTTCAGTTAATTTTGTTTTTTTGCAAGTATTGGTTTTGTAGGAATTTTTTCTTTGACTGGTTGGAGGATTTCATCATGAGCTGTCATCAGTTACAGAACCATCGGAAAACCAGTTCTGTAGTACTGGCCGTCTGTTTTGTCCTATAAAAGAAAAGAAGGCGTTCAGTGAAGAGACTCTTTTCGGCAAATTCATTCACTGAGCTGTACAATCGCATTTACATACAATTTTGTTTGTGTGTGTGTACATTAGATTTATAAAGTTTAGATAATTACATAATATAAGTATTATTTGGCTTGGAAACAAACGTTAATTAGATAGAAAATAAAATAAAATTGATTAAGTGAATTGGATGACGTAATACAATTGAGTAGAATTCAGAGTAGGTCAGGTTGGCAACAGTGTTAATGAGTGGTGGTTAAAATTAAATAAGGGTGGGGGTAGAGAATAATACAGTTGAAAAATTAAGTAAGTTAATCGGATGACGTAACGCAGTTGACTAGAAATTGGACGTGGGTCGAGTTAGCAACATTGTTAATGAGGGTAGAGATTATAAAAGGGTGGGGTAGAGAATAATACAAATGAAGATGTGAAATAATAAAATGCAAAAGACAAAATAATACAGTTAGTAAGACTGAAATTAAGAAAGATTATATCCATTGTAGACTTAATGAATGAACGAATTTCTTTTGTATGCAGAGTTCAGGATTTAGCAGATGAATTGCCATTGTTTCTGCGATGTGGAGAAGTTTGATGCGTACACTTTTAGCAAGATTGCCTTGTTTATTTGTGGTTTGGGACTCTTCGTCCATAGGCATCCACTGGGGTTCGAACCCAGCAGCTTCTGGTTACAAAGCTGGCGAGCTCGTAGACCATTAGGTCACTGAGACCTTATCCAATGCCAATCCCATGAATTCTCACTTCTGCCACTTCATGACATAGCGCAACCACTTCGCAGTTTTGTTTTCTAGGGTAAATTCAATCACAAACGTCGATGGCACAGAGGTTAGTCCTCTCGCCAACCAAGCACATGGTGCGCGGTTCAATCCCCTGCCGACGCACACCTGATACCAATGGTTGGCCTTCAAACTTTGGGCTACCGATATCACATGCTGAAAATTCCATACTTGTATCAAAATTACTGTGTGGAATCAAGCTATAATCAAAAATCAAAAAATGATTGGTATGAGAATTGGAGAAAACGATTTATGTAGGCTTGTATCACCTTTTTAAAGCTGTCTAACATCATTATTATTTCCCCTTGGGAGATTTTTCGATATTTTCCTCAGCATAATGTTTTCCCTGTTACATTTGAGAATTAGATAGATATTCACAAAAATTTAGTTGTGGTTTAATGAAATTTTATCGAATAGTTTCTAACCACATGGTCAACTGAAGTGTATATTTACCGACAATATTGTTGAGGTCTGATTCGAATGACTCCTTTTAATACTAAAGGCGAACACCACTCACATGTATATCACATTCAATAAATCAATCACACGAAAAGACAGAAATGTTTTAGTTGTCGTGCTTGGAGGGAGAATACTCACGAAATTATTCAGTATCATGGATGAATCAAAACTAACCAACAGAGGCACATTTGGGATGCTGGAAGTAAAGCTTTTAACAACATGTTAACCAAAGCTAACAGCTTGAGAGAAGGCTGGATTATTGATATAAGTATAAAACTTGGGCACTGTGGCAGAGTATAACTCCACTATAGATAGATATTTAGACTTTAATTCGTCTAATCCGTTGTCTGTAAAGGCTGGCTTAGCCAAGTGTCTAACAAATCGAGCAATAACACTAAGCAGTACAACAAAAAACCTTAATGATGAAGTGAAACAGCTAGGAGAAGCGTTGGTGTTAAATAACTATCCTATAAAATTCATTAGGAAGATCAAAAAATACAAAAATAAAAATAACAGTGAAACTAATAATGATAACATAAATAAGACAGAATATAATTCATCTACTGTTATACCACATAAGGAGGGGACAGCTGATACCCTCCGTACGTAGGATTCTCAATAAAGCAGGAATTAGAGTGGCATTCAAACCTACAAACTCACTCAGGCAGGGACAAGCTCTGTAGGCCAAACGACCCGGTGGAACCAATTAAACAAAATAATATAATTTGCAAAATACCTTGCAATGACTGTGAGTTAAGTCAACTACATAAGTCAAACTAGTAGATCGGGGGTAGTCAGACTGTCGGAACATAAGAATTTAGCTAAGGTTAGAATGATTGATCCTTCGAAGATAAGTAATTTAGAAAAAAGCTCAGCAATTGCACTGCATGCATTAACACACAACCACACAATAGGGTGGGAGAGGGTTAAGATTCTAAAAAGTAATCTAGGTAGGTGGAGAGAGAGAGATTGATTACTGAATCCTGTTTCATTGAGTCTACACCCAACACATGCAACAGAAATGACTCAACGCAAATACCAGAGATATGCATGGAAGATATTATTACCACCAGTCAGTCAGTCAAATCACAGGAGGATAATAAATTATCTTAAAACTCTGTTTCAACTCACATACACTCTAACATTCTAACAAGTTACTTATTTTGACTATATAAACATCTTATTTCCCATCTGAATGTATTTGATCAATAACACTCATATTATTATTTCTGAATGTACATTATCACATATTGATTTTTATTCAAATATCTGGTCAATTCCACACATGTATATAAATGAAGTAAAAAAGTTGTGTGAGTGATTTGATATGATATGAGCAATAGTTTGTGCTCAAAACGTGGTCATCAGTTAATATTACTGTATAACAACACTGTGTGATTTATCAAAATACAGTCTTATCTATAACAGAGAAAGTTGGATCCTTTTACTTCTATAAAACACAAAATAATCGAGCAAAGAATATTATTTTCGATAAATTCCTCTTCCAGGCTCTACAATTATATATATGTTTATATACACAGAATATTTTAAATTAGTAGTTAATAACAATATTAGCGTTTTTTTAAATAATATCGATTTGTAAAGTAAGATCAATACAGTTACAGTTCATCAAAGATGCTTAAATTATAATAATAATAATAAAGATATAATAGCGAAAAGAATATGAACTAAAATTAGGGAAATTTCACAAAATTCTGGATTATTCAAACCTGGATGGCCAAGGTAATGATAATGACTGAACTAACTTCTTTTGGATACATAAATTAGGCTTGTTAATATGGATCCCCATAGCCTCAGCAATATTTAGTAATCGAACTCTTAAAGCAAAATTGAGATTCGTAGGTATGCGGTAAATGACCCTGAAAGCATGGTTAACTTCAATCTTGTGTTCTGTCTCCACAAGATGAGCCAGAATAGCGCTGCGAATAGATTTTGTTTGACCTTTGCTTAACCAGGCAGGGTGATGTTCGGAAATTCGACGCGAAACACGCCTAATTGTACGGCCTATGTAACTGGCTCCACAGGAGCAGTTAAATTGGTATATACACATGGAAGAGGCGAAATTAGGCAGTTTGTCTTTTATTCTCGAACGCAGAAGAGGATTGGTTTTAAAGATACAGCGCAATTCAGCAGCATGGAATGCTATTTTTACCGCATTTCTAAGGCGCTATGTTAGTATCTCATTTGTGTTGTCTCCTAGGAACTGCATCTGTAAGATTAAGGCCTTTTTTGGAACTTCTCATGAAATTTTAGGTTTTTGATTAGACGACATAACTGAGGAATAGACAGGAGTGGTAATAAAATATTCATCTCCATCTGACTTGTAATATCCTATTCCTTCATTTTATTTACCTTTATGTGTTTTATTTAGTAAAACTCCACAGCTTTGGTTAATGATTTGTCTTCATCTTTGTACTCTTCTCGTGAGTACCTCACAGTGGAGATGTGGTTCTATGGCTTAATCAGTCATCATTCAGGTTATTGGTCTCAGTTTAGAATCCAGATCCACTTTTGGTGGTGTAATACCGACAATGTGTCCCAACGGAATATGATTCTGACATTGTTCCCACAGTTCAATAGTGCATTAGCAACAGAATAATATATGCATCTGAACATTTTATTTCACGTCGTTTAATGTAAATGGAAATCACACGCTCATTGATTGGTTTAAGAATCAAAACTCTCTCCTCTCTCTATATATATATATATATATATATATATATATATATGGAGAGAGAGGTTGTTATTATTATTACTGTTTCCTTTAATTCCTAGAGGAACATAGGGCTTCAGCCATGCGTCTCCATTGCGTTCGCTTCTCTGCTAGAGTTTTCACCTGGCTCCAAGTCTGCCCACACAGTTTCATCTCCTCTTCACATGACCTCCTCCAAGTCACCCACCCTCGCACTGACGACCAACTCGCCGCTTCCAATACAGTCGGGTTCCACTCGAGCAATGGCTTGTCTAGTGATGTCACTTGATGGTTTGTTTTCTCAGAGTATGGCCAGCCAATCCATCTCCATTTCTTCCTGCCTATTTGTTTCACAATCGATTTCTGCTGGGTTGGTTCGCTCATTGCCAGAGATCTCTGTTGCTGATCTTTTCTGGCCGGCCATCTGATCTTGAGTGGTATTGAGCGAAGACAACTGTTAATGAAGAGAGAGAGAGAGAGGGGATTGGTCACTTGAAAACTTACCTTGGCTTCCGTGTCTTGCCATCTGTTGTTACACACTTACTTCACACTATACAAGTTTTTCCTTAATATCACATTCATAGGAAAACCAATCACTCCAATAAATATCTAGACTTTAATTCATCCCATCCAAAATCAGTAAAGATAAGTTTAGTTAAATGTCTGTATAATCGGGCCAAGAGCCTGCCTGATTAGTCAGCCAGATGATATAAATAATGAAATCAAACAAATAAAGGAAAGCATTACTAGTGAATAACTATCCACCAGAATTTGTTCAAAAATGTATAAAGAACCATAGAAAAACTAAGATGAGCAATAAAAATGCAGAAAATAATATAGAATTCTAAGCCTCTGTAACACTGCCGTATAAAGAAGGAAAGTCAGAGGTCTTACGTAGGATGGCATTTAAACCAACTAACTCTCTCCGAGAAAAACTTTGTCGGCTTAAGGACCCAATAGATCCAATTAAGAAAAATAATATAATTGATTAAAAATGCCCATTAAAATTTTCAATAGAATGGATACTGAACAAAGAGTACTCTTCTCGATAACTTCATCATCAGGCTCTACAATTATATATCCATCCATAATAGTGAATGAATTAGTGTTATGAGCAACACTAATGTTGTTTAAATAACATCGAATCAATAATATTGATAGATTACAGCTCAAAAGCATCAACATAACAATAAATTGAATATCAGACAGACAAATTAGGAAAGATAATATTACAAATTCATGAATTTATAGTCTCTACTGAAGGCCGGTCAGGGCAAAAGTAGGGGCTGGATTTGCTTCTTTTGAACACAGAACACTGATCGTTCGAGGCGAATCGCAATAGCCTCTGCTGTTTGGAGCATGTGGTGCTTCGATGATTTTGTCAATTTATTAGGCACCCGGTAGATTATAGAGAAGGATTCTTCAATGCTGGCTGGCTTTGTGGCTGGCCGGTTTGCACCAGATGGTCCAATATCGAACTGTTAATGGTTTTCACTACACCTTTACTTAGCCATAGTGGGAGATGTTCCCGAGTGAGCACGAAAAATCAAGTTCCTAGAGCAACGGCCAATATAACTCGCTCCACAAGCGCAGTTGAATTGGTAGATACAATTTGAAGTGGCTAGCTAGTCTAGGTACTTCATCTTTCAGTCGAGGTAGCACCATCGGTCATGTAAAGAATAATACGTGTAGTTCGCCAGCATTAAAAGTTCTTTGAACTGATTTTCTTAATTTCCTCGTAATTATCTCACTTGGTATATCGCCCTTGAATTGTAGTCGTATATAAAGTGGCTTCTTGTTTACAGATAGTGAGTAGTCCTTTTCCGCTTTCTTTGTCATGTGTTTCTTGATAAATTTTTGGGGAAGCTAGCTATTTTCGATCAAAGTATCATATACAATGCTTAATTCATCTTTAATTACTTGTTCTGAGCATATAGCTCTAACTCTGTGGCTGAGGGTTTTTACTAAATTTCTTTTGTACTTGATAGGAACGAAGCTAGGAAAATGTGTATATTGTCCTGTCCAAGTAATTTTTCTATGTGAATTTCTTTTTATGCTACCATCTGGTTTTCATATAAGGAGAACATCCAGGAAGGTAATCCTGTCTTGGGATTCCTCTTCGCATGTGAATTTCATAGCCGAATGTACTTCATTGAATTCAGTAATTATTGTACTCTTATCCGAATCATTATCACAAAGAATGAAGGTATCATCCATATACTGGCAATAAAATGAGTACTTACTGATAAGGTTTTTCAAAGGTCCATTTTCTAGCTTACTTAGAAAGAAATCAGCCAAAATGGGACCCAATGGGGAGCCCATCGCCATCCCGTCCACTTGCCTGTAAAGCGTGCCGTCAAATTTGAAGTTTACATTCATGGTACACCCTAATAACAATTCTTTTAGCATTTCAGTACGGATGCCAATGTTTACCGACTGGTTATCCACTTGTTCATATATGTCGTTAACTGTTTCTATTAGACGTACATTTATGAATAACGAAATTATGTCCAGAGATATCATGGTTTTTTCCTTGATATCAATATCTTTGATTTTGTCTACGAATTCAAATACATCTTTGACGCTATATTTCACAATATTCGCATGCAAAGGTTTGAGAATATTTACTAATCATCTAGCTATAGCATGGTAGGCCGAATTTTGCATATCAAGTATTGGTCTTAACGGTACCCTAAATACCATATAATGACTGTCAGTGAGGTCAACTACATATGTCAGTCAAACTAGTAGATCGGGGTCAACTAGATTATGGCAACATAAAAATTTATCTAAACCTAGAATGATGAATGACCCTGCTAAGTTAAAACTTGGAAAAAAGTTCAGCCATTGCATTGCATTCATTTGCATGTAATCAGAAAATGGGGTGGGGTAGGGTGAAAGTATTAAAAAGTAATATAGTTAGGTGGAGAGAGAGGTTATTCACTAAAGCTTTGTTTATCGATTCAACACCGCATACGTACATTCGGAATGACGCAACACCTATACCGGAGATATGAAAAGTGGCAACAAACAACAAAGGAAAGTTGGAGAGACGGAAAGGGAGAGAAAAATGTGTGTATATGTGAACAGCAGGTGAAAGATGAGGCAGTAACTCATCGTAGAAGACATTGCGAAATGGTCGCGCTATGTCGTGAATTGGCAGAAGTTAAAATTCAAGAACCATTGGATCGGGTCCCAGTGGCTCAATGGTCTACGAGCTCGCCTTGTAACCGAAATGTCCTGGATTCAAACCCCGGTAGGTACTGAGGAGTCCCAAACTAGGACGAAACAGCTGTCCAGTACTCTCAGGTTTTCCAGTGGTTCTCTAACTGATGTCAGCTCATGATGAAATCCTCCAAAATATGTGTGAAAGACAAATTATGAAAATTTGTAACTAAATTGATATGATTATGAGCAGCAATAATTTAGGCCTGAAACCTTGTCACCCAGTTGTGAATACTGCATCACTGTTTGATTATTAAAAAGAAGCTTATCTAATATGGAATTACATTGCACCACCACATTGCCCGAATTCTCCACTTATTTCAGCCTCGGCAGTGGGGAGTCATCGTCAGCCCATACACAATTTGTATGGCTAATAGCCTAGTACATAATAAATGACTGAATGTGCAAGAATAAGTAAGGTATGCCAACTCCAACGACAACTAGACAGTAATGCTAATTTCTGTGTTGACTGTACTGGACTGTTTGATAATAAGTCAACCCTTACTGTTCACTCCCGATACTGTAGTCTTAGCTAGCTGCAGTCAAATCAAAATCAAAAATTTTCAAGTATTGGTTTGTATGGATTTTGTTTATATTGGTTGGAGGATTTCATCATGAACTGACATCGGTTACAGAACAATTGGAAAGCCAGCGAGAAGTACTGGAAAGCTGTTTCGTCCTAATTTGGCACTCTTCATCAGTACGCACTCACCAGGTTCGCTCAATAGCCACTGACCCTGTTCAGGCAGTTACCTGGGGTTCTGATGGGAAGCCGTGAATGGTAGGGTGCAGCAGGTTGAAGGTGAGGACAGTTACTCATCGAAGAAAACATTGCGAA
>OX235272.1:27391700-27423185 GCA_944472155.2 Trichobilharzia szidati | reverse complement strand
CCTGTACAGTTTTTACAAAGTGAACTCATCTTTTCTGTCTCTTCCCGGCCACCCTCCCCCCTCTCGTTTATTTCATTCATCATATTTTATGTTGTTCTGTTCTGTTTTTTTATTGCAGCACACAATGTCATTTCATCTATTGATTTCATATTCCTTTAAAAAACAAAACAAATGTTGATTCTTATTTTTTAGCATTGAAATTTTGAAATATGATTGTTTATGTATAGAGAAGGTAAAGCAGTTAGTTCTATCAAGTATTCTTTTCTCTGTATGTGTGTGTGTTTAAAGCTACTGTCATAAATCTAAGACCTGACTTATGACATTACTAAATTACCTGGAAATGTGTCAATTCCGAAACTAGAATGTCACGTGCACTAACTAGCTGGCTAACTCATGATCTGATCTCAGAATGTGATATGCTAAGGGATTTTTTGGCTAGGTAGAGGTAGATATATATATATATATATATATATCGTTGGACGTTGACAGATGTCACATAAAAAGTGCTACGAATGGTTAAAGGACCCATCTGACCCAATTAGACAAAATAATATAATTTACAAAATACCGTGCAATGACAGTGAGTTAAGTCAACTACATAGGTCAAACTAGTAGGTCAGGGGTAGTCAGACTGTCAGAACATAAGAATTTAGCTAAGGTTAGAATGGTTGACCCTATGAAGATAAGTAATTTAGAAAAAAGCTCGGCAATTGCAATACATGCATTAGCACACAATAGGGTGGGAGAGGGTTAAAATTCTAAAAAGTAATCTAGGTAGGTGGAGAGAGCGATTGATTACTGAATCCTTGTTCATCGAATCTACACCCAACACATGCTATAGAAATGATTCATCACTCATACCGGAAATATGGAAAATATTACTACCAATCAAATCAAGTGGAAAACAATGGAACTATATAAGTGAATTTAGGAAGTCGTGTGATTACCTTGATATGATTATGAGCGGCAATAAATTGTGCTCGAAACGTCATCAGTAAACATTACTGTATAACACTGTGAGACTTTATCAAAACAAAATTTACCCATAATGGAATTGCACTCTACCACAGTGCACGAGTTTTATTCTTATATCAATGCTACGAATGGTGTTTCTCTAACTGAAGTTGCAAAGTTAAGTGAAGAGTGACTCTGAACTATGGACACAAACACGAGAGAACCAGGCAGGCTTTAGGTCAGGAAGCATTCAACATATCCTGGAACATAGGCATACTTACCGTTGGCGTCCAACAATCGTTATATTCCTTGACTTGAGTGCGGCATTGGATTCCATCGACCGATGACGTTTCGAACAAAATTTATTGTTCATAATCATTATCATATTTGATATGATTATGAACAATAAATTTTGTTCGAAACTTTGGGATCCAGTAAATAATACTGTTTTGCTGTGTGAGGCATCTAATAAGCAAACGAATGTGAATCATTATAGTTCTTTTGAATCTCTTTTGTTTTTCTTTCTTTTCTTCACTTTTGAGTACTGCATGAAGTGTGTGTCAACTTGAACTGATACAAAGTTCTGTTGTGTTTTTTTAAATTCACTCGGTTAATTAGCTAGTCCCGTTGAACTTTTATATCATCGTCTATCATTTTTAATTGCGTTTATTGATTTTTTTTAAAAATTTTATTCCTTTACGTTCCTAGTGGAACATAGGGCTTCAAGTTATTAGAGGCTTGAAGTTTCAGTAGCAGTGGTGTTTATTTTTACAGCAATGGGGTTGCTAGCCTTATGCCCAATCTTACCTCTCTACCAGTCTTAGGGAGGTAAAGGAGTGGATCATCAATGGCAGGGAATCGAACCCTAAACCATCTGAGGCTTAGTTGGCGAGCATTCTACCGCTATCTGTCTGTCTGTCTGTTTTCGACATAGAACTTTCCACATATGTGCGGCACTTCAAGTCGCCACACTCTCTCCTTGGAGCACACAAAGGAAGAGAACAAAGTAGGAGAAATGCATATTAGAGACAGTAAACAGAGGTGTGAGACAAAGGAATAGTAATAACGAAGAACAAATCAGTTTCATTGGAAATCATAAGTCACAAGGAGTGGATGCATCTGCGCAAGCCAGCCATTGAGAACGATTTCGAGCCATGTCACCAATTGTTTCCAGCCTTCATTGGTTTTTACCGTCCAGCGAGGAAGTCTACACCTTCCTACGTGGCTTAGACTAACTGTTGTGGATTTCATTGACTGGTACCATTTTTTGGTTTGACCACCGCTAGCTCTTTTCCAGCCTGGCCCTATATCAGCTAACATTGCCCACTGTCGGGGAAGGCGATGACTACCGTTGTGCCATCGACTCACCTGATTTATTAAACACATGATTATTTGTGTTGTTGTCTTGTCGTGGAAAAACAAAAAATATTATGTAGGATGTATCCTCTGTTAAATTTTGATAAAAAATAATAATAATACGGAGAACGATGATGATGATGAAAACAATAATAACAACAATTGTGTACCGAAATATCGAGTAGTTAGTATCGCCTGTTGATAAAATACACCTATATAATGATGAAGAGGAGAGAATATCTAAAGAATCAAAATAACCTGTGAAAAACTTTCAATTAACATTGAACATTGAAACACTAACTAATTCGTCAACACTTACCCACGCATTTAAATTAGAATATCTAATCATCATCATTTGATATTATTATTGTTATGCATATAATAAGTGAATACTATCTGTGTAAAAATTGACTTATTTTGTGATGGATTTAATAAATGCAGTTTCATATAGGGAAACATCGAATTTTGATTGGACACTAGTTAGTAACTAGTGCAACGTGTCTAGTCCTCTGTTCGGTACAGACTGAATTCTGTCAGTCAGTCAGCTTTGCAATGTGGTCACCATGCTAGCTAGTTCGCCGTCACGGTGCACATTTATTTGATGATATTCGATAGTTAGAGGCAGTCGGCAGGAAACCTTGCTTGACCTAGGTTTCGTGCCAGTTGGCGTATCTGCAACCTTGAAGGAACTCACGTCCCTTCTGAGATTCGAACCCGCGTCACCCAGTGATGACTGCAGTCAGAGACATTACCAGTGAACTATTGGGGCATCGTGATGGCAAGCTACCTAGAATGGTGGCCACATTGCAAACCTGACTGATAGAATTCACTCTGCATCAAAGAAAGGGCTAGACACGTTGCACTAGTTGCTAGTGTCCAATCAAAATACCCACTACAGTCCTACAGGAGGTCAATCGCGAACCCGAATAGCTCAGTGGTAACGTCTCTGACTGCAGTCAGCACTGGGTGACGCGAGTTCGAGTCTCAGAAGGGACATGAGTTCCTTCAAGGCTGCAGATACGCCTTGCTAACTGGTGAGTGCCAACTAGCACGAAACCTAGGTCAAGCAAGGTTTCTTGCCGATCGCCTTCGACTATCTAACATCAAAATATCGAGTTATTGGGATATTTGAAAGGCTAATTTAATTAAATGCATTAATATCGAGGCAATGATCTCTCTATACCTTATTCCATTTTAACACTGATTACTCACTCTCTATAACCTCATAGATAAATAATTAATCTTTTGATTGTATGAATTAAATCGCATCATCATCGAACAAAGCATAGAATGGCAGTCACAACTCTACCTCAACAACTTCACCTACTTCGAAAAGGCCTTCGACAGACAGCGTTGACCGAGAAGTAATTTTGAAACCACTTCAACATTACTGTGTGCAGTGCCCAAATCCTTATAAACCTCATTCGATAGGTGGCTGTATGACATTGCCACGTATCAGGTGATCAATAACGGGAAACTCAGCGAGGCGTTCGAAGTGAATACAGAAGTAAGACAAGACTGTCTTTCTACTATCACCGATGATATTCTTAATTGTGGTGGACTGGATTATGCGTCAGACCGTGTACAGGGAGTGAGAAGACTGAAATACCCTGGACGACCGATAAGAAGACTTTAGAAGATCGGGATTTCGTAGATGATACATGTTTAATATCACACAAACTCGAACGCTTGCAGGCAGGCGAAAATCAACAAACTGACAGAAGAGACAGGCAGCGAAGGCAGGTCTCCAAGTGAACATAGAGAAGATGGAGGTGGTGAAGATAACCAACCAGTAACAAAAACAACCAGCACCAATCATCACCAACGGGAGAGATTTAACAGAGATTACTTCCTTCACTTATGTGGCCAGGAAGCACGGTCTCAATAACATGGGGAACGGATAAAGATGTCAAAGCCAGCCAGCCAGCCAGAATCAGAAAAGCAAGGTATACCTTCATCAACCTGAAACCAGTTTGGAAATCTTCTGCACTAACTCAGCCAGCATAAACAACAAGATTCGGATTTTCAACACAAATGTGAAGTCAGTCAGTCAGTCAGGTCTTCGATACGAGTCAGAAACTTGAACTGCGCATCACGAAAAGGATTTTGAACAGGTTGTAAACTTTTGTCAGCAGCTGCCCTCTTGGCTGGCTCTATACTGAAGATCGAATGGCCAGAAAGAATTAGTAATAAGAAACTGAGGGAACGAACCAACCAAGAGCCGATTGCTCAACAAATGTATAGGATAAAATGTAGATCGATCGGGCATACACTTAAGAGGCCATCGGATGACATAACGCGCAATGCAGGCCACTATTCGAATGGAATACCAGTGGGAAGCGACGAGTGAGTCGTCGTTGCGAGGGTGACACAGAGGAGATCGTGTGGCGATGAGGAGATGAGAGATTATAAGCAAACGTGGACCCACCTGAAGAGGACGGTAGAAAATAGAAGAGAGTGGAGATGTGTTGTTGAAGCCCTACGTTCGACTTCGAACCCAAGGGGATGATAATAGAATTAATTAGAATGCGGTTAAGTTAAATTTAAATATCCATTAAACTTGGGCACTGTGGTAGTAAGTAATTCCATATTAGTTTGTTTACTAGATGTATCACACAGTGAGTGAAGCAGTATTATTTACTGGATGACACAGTTTCGAACAAAATTTATTGTTCATAATCATATCAATTTGTAATCACACGACTTCGAAACTTGAGTTTTATAGTTTTCCTTGTCCTCTCCTATTTGGCGTCGTTGGGGTAGTAGAATTTCCCAGATATCTGGGTGGACAGGTGTTGAATCATTCCTATTACATGTGTTTGCAGTTGATTCGATGAACAAAGCTTCTGCTATCAATCTCTCCCTCCACTCTGCGACAACATTAGATTTTAAAACTGTCATCTTTTCCCATCCTATTGTATGGTTGTGTGTGACTGCATATAGTGCTATAGCTGAACTATTCTCTAGATTTTTTATCTTATTCGGGTCAAGTAATCTAGACTTTGCTAGGTTTTTATGCTCCGCTAGCCTGACTGCGCCTGTCCTACTACTTTGACCTGACAATCACTCCAGCAGAGTATTAGATAAACTAAATTGTTTTGTTTTAAAGGCTCCACAGGATTGATCCTTTAACCGACAAAGCTTGTTTCTAATTGAGTTTGTGAGTTTGAATGCCACTTTTATTCCTGCCTTGTTAAGAATTCTGCTTAAGGTTTCCGAGGTTCCTTCCTTGTATGGAATTACTACTGATGATTTAGATTCCTTATTGTTGGTGTTGTCTTGCGCATATTTGACACGCATGTCGTCATTAATATTATTATTATTGTTATTATTACTATTATTATTATTATTATTATCACTGTCGTTATTTATTTTATTTTTACATTTCCTTACATATTTCCTGACTAATTTATTACGGTAATTATTAAGTTTCAAGGCTTCTTTTATGTGTGTCACTTTCTGTCTTACATTTTCCTTGGTACTACTTAGTTCAATGAATCTTGAGACTGCCGAAAACTCATTAGATTTAAAACAAGTAACAGAATTGTTGTAGCCTTCTTTTTGCTTATAAATTTCGGTCATTTCGGTTAAAATTACCACTTACGCCTACTTCGATTCCTACTTTTCAATCAATGGAATTTATTGATGATGAAATAATGAGTTCAAGGCCGAATTAAATATAAACTCTTCCGTACTGTTTTTTAGCGGCTTCGTCATTCTCATAAAGTCGGTCGTTTGAAAAAATTCAGTCAAGGATGAAAAGTAAACCTTTTTTTAGAAAAGTTACAACCAATTTGCGGTACAGATTTATACAAACTAAGGAAATCACAATGGCCCTAGTACCCTGATGAAAAATGGTTTTATGTGTCGATGTCTCAATGGTAGTATAATCGCCAAACAAGCACGTGGTCTGTGTTCAAATCTAGCCCGACGCATCCCTAAACCGTCCTTATTCAGGCAAGGTTGGGGCGTGGGGCTAGCAACCATATACTGTAAAAAAAATAACACAGCTACTACTTAAATTTGACATTTCAAGCACTAGGTCCTGATTCCCACTCGGAACACTCAAAGGAATGCAAAATAAAGAAAATTAAAGTTTCAAGTGTTGGTTTGTAGGGATTTGATTGGTTACAGGATTTTCATCATGAGCTGACATTAGTTAGAGAACCATTGGAAAACTGGCTGGGAGTACTGGACAGCTGTTTCGTCCTAGTTTGAGACTCTTCAGTAGTACGCACCCACCGGGATTCGAACCCAGGACCTTCTGGTTACAAGGCGAGCTCGTAGACCATTGAGCCACTGGGACCCGATCCAATGGTCCATGAATTCTAACTTCTGCCAATTCACGACATAGCGCGACCCCTAGCCAATGTCTTCGGTGAGTATTTGTCCTCACGCCCGACTTGCCTTATTCAGGTAGGTTGTTGCCTGGGGTTCTAGTGAGAAGTCGTGACCAGTAGGGTGCAGTAGGTCGAGCGTGAGGACAAATACTCGCCGAAGACATTGGCTAGGGGTCGCGCTATGTCGTGAAATGGCAGAAGTTAGAATTCATGGACCATTGGATCGGGTCCCAGTGGCTTAGTGGTATACGAGCTCGCCTTGTAACCAGAAGGTCATGGGCTCGAACCCTTGGGGCTGGTGAGTACTGATGAAGAGTCCGAAACTAGGACGAAACAGCTGTCCAGTACTCCCAGTTGGTTTTCCAATGGTTCTCTAACTAATGTCAGCTCATGATGAAAATTAAAGTTTATTTATTCATACTTGTGATTTCCCATTGATGGGGCCTTATTTCCCCACCCCCTAACCCACTGGTGACAACTTCTCAGCATAAATATAAGAAGTTCACTCTTTACTCAGTTACTAGGAAGCAGTAGGATAATTTACATTTATTGGGTTGTGGGTATGCACTGATGAAGAGACCCAAACAAGAGCGAAACCACACTGTCAAGTGTTTCCTCGTTTTCAATGGTTCTCTAACTATAAGAAAAATAAGATGCAAACAGTGAAGGAAATTTTATTCCCGATGAACCATTTTTAAAACCTGTAAAATGGTATTTATAATACACAAAGAGTTTGTAAAACTGTAATCAGATATTGGTAACTTAGTTCTATAAAATGTATTACTTAATGTGAGTTGTGATCTAGAACCGAATGACTAAACGGAGATTAGAAAGGGCGACAGAAGTTGAAATGACGCAATAAATACGAGAAATGACTAACCAATATAAACGTACAAAATAGACAAAGGCTAATGGAAAGACGGTGAATTGTTTATGTAAAATTTGTATGAAAATAAAATGTTATATATATATATACATATATGTATATATATAAACATTGATACTGTGAGTATAAACTAAAGATGGTAATAATAAAAGTAATAATAGAGAAGATTTGTAGCTCAGGTGGATGATTTTGGTGTGGTTGTGTTCTCTGAGCTGGATGGTTTGGTTGCGAAGCTTTCATTGCTCTACTGAGCAACATCTTCAGCGCATACTTCGATGTGAAGTGAGCTTTTAGAATTCTCTATGAGTTTATTAGTCATCTCTTCTAGTAACCCTGAACGTGATTGGTTGTTTTCGTGTGACATTTCATCCCCTAGTTTGCTTGTCTCGGTGCTGGCTGCTTCTTTGGTCTGAATGCCGTTAGTCATTTCTTCTGCTGACCTTGAACGTGATTGGTTGTTTTTGTGTGACTTCTCACTTTCCAGTTCACTTGTTTTGTTGTTGACTGTTTCCTTGACCTGAAGTTTGACTTTGTTTTTGTGTGAATTTCTTCGTATGGATTGGTATATTTTGTCAATCTCTATGTGTCTATTGATTGCTGATTCATTTGAATACCAGGCCTCTAGGAATTCTCTGGCATTTTTGCAGTTCCCTTTGTCAAAAGACACGACATACACTCCCTCATATCACTACATGCAGACAACCACGGGCACCAATTCGACTGGGACAGTGTTCAAATCTTAGACAAAGGGAACTGCAAAAATGCCAGAGAATTCCTAGAGGCCTGGTATTCAAATGAATCAGCAATCAATAGACACATAGAGATTGACAAAATATACCAATCCATACGAAGAAATTCACACAAAAACAAAGTCAAACTTCAGGTCAAGGAAACAGTCAACAACAAAACAAGTGAACTGGAAAGTGAGAAGTCACACAAAAACAACCAATCACGTTCAAGGTCAGCAGAAGAAATGACTAACGGCATTCAGACCAAAGAAGCAGCCAGCACCGAGACAAGCAAACTAGGGGATGAAATGTCACACGAAAACAACCAATCACGTTCAGGGTTACTAGAAGAGATGACTAATAAACTCATAGAGAATTCTAAAAGCTCACTTCACATCGAAGTATGCGCTGAAGATGTTGCTCAGTAGAGCAATGAAAGCTTCGCAACCAAACCATCCAGCTCAGAGAACACAACCACACCAAAATAAAAGTAATGATAGTAATAGTTAACTAACACCATAAGACGAAGGAAAATATGGTGAGAATCTTACTCTGGTCACGGTTATGCAAGTGAATGCATATAATACTTTTGAACGCAGAGGTCCTGTTTCAGATCCCGAATATTCACTGATTCAGCTGTGTATTGATGGCGTATTCGAAGTGCTTTCGTGCTATATATTGAGGAACTCTCTGTAGTAATGTGAAGCAGTCATACGAGTGTGCCTGCCATCTAGGGTTTTACATGGTGTTTGAGGACAGGACAACTGGCATTCTTCTTCTCTCCTATGGCTAGACAGTCTCGAGAGTGTTGCAGAAAACGTTTACGGACTTGACGTTATAGATGGCCGATGTATTTTGCTTCACAGGAAGCAAGTAAACTGATACATACACATTGAGGCGGCCAAAAACAGTATCTCATCCCTTAACGCATTACTGGGTTAACTGTCTTCTTCTGGAGAATAGGATTCGTAAGGTGGCTGGTTGAAATATCTTCTTCAGACATTTAGAATGGCGGTTTCCAAGAAACTCTGCTCTAGTGTCACCTTTGAATCCTAGGAATAGTTGCAACTTTCCAAGACGGATGTTTTTCTTTCATGGTTTTTGTCGATGAATCTGGGTGGATATCCGTTGTTTTTCATTAGGGTGTCACGTAGAGATTTTAATTCAGTCTCTACTCTATCTTCCTAACACATTTTTCGAATCCTTGAGCATAAATTGCGAACTAAGTCCTCTAACTGATATCGATTAGTGACAATTTTGGCTTTGAAACAAAAAAAGTCCTTACAAGTCAATTTTTGAAGATAGTTCGCCGTTTGCAATTATGACAAAGAAAGGCTTAAGCTTTAATAAATAGAATTCAAAGTAGTCATTAAACAAATCAAGCCCTTCCGACTTTCATAAAAGGTGATACATCCAGTACATGCAAAAAAAATCGATAAAACAGACTACATAAGTATATATGACACATTAATCTTCTGAATACAAGTTATATATCTCCAAAACAAGTTCACTTGTAACAGGATTTTCATCATGAGCTGACATTAGTTAGAGAACCATTGGAAAACCAACTGGGAGTACTGGACAGCTGTTTCGTCCTGGTTTGGGACTCTTCATCAGTACACACCCACATGGGTTCGAACCCGGGACCTTCTGGTTACAAGGCGAGCTCGTATACCATTGAGCCACTGGGACCCGATCCAGTGGACCATGGGCCATAGGACGAAACAGCTGTCCAGCACTCACAGGTTTTTCAATGCTTCTCTAACTGATGTCAGCTCATGATAAAGTCCTGTAACCAATTAAATCCCTACAAACCAGCACTTGAATTTCACTTTTAACAGTGTGAAAAAATTTTGCCATTGGGTATAAGATATTCATCATTATAAAAGTTTTTGTATTTCCCAATTAAAGGAAAAAAACGATTTTGTTTTCACTGACGTTTTCATTTCCTTGACATTGCCATGCAACGGTTATTAGGTGGTAGTCTGCAGAGGTTAATTTACCGAAAGCCTACATGGAAAGGACAATACCTATAGTTTAATATTTTTTGTCCAAATAGCTTTAAGCGAGCACTAGTCAAGACTCTATGCTATAGAGCCAGGAGAACATGCTTTACAGAGAAACAAGAGGAAGAATTTATGTTTCTCAAAAAGATTTTGAAAATCAAAGGTTCATTAACAAGTACGGAAGATCTGAAGGTTCAAATGTCAAACAAATCATGGTGGGAAAAAAGCCCATCTTCATTCAACTTGATTTTAAAGGTGAAAATATTACAGCAGAAGATTGAGGACGTCACTAGGGACAGCCTCTCCTACATCTAAGCTGGTTCCTCTCTGTCAAACAACTTGCTCTTTGGTGCAATCGGAAGTCAACAGATACCCTTCTCATGTTAACTCCAACTGTATACACAAATTTACGTGTATCTGAGGAAGCAGTTACAGTCGAAGAACAGAAGGAAGAAGGGCATACTTTCGATTTTCTAAACACGTACCAAAAAGCTTATGTCTAAAGGGAACAAATTGTTTGAACAGTGCCATTGCCAGGCATCTCCTTAACACAGGTCAAGAGGTGGACGTCGCAAGATCGTTCACAATTATCAGTAGGCAAAAGAGTTCAATTCTCCTCAAGTTTGCTGAAGCCATCTCCATCAAGTGCCTTAAACCCGATATATGCGTTCGGAAAGAAGCGGTTATCAGTCTTTCCTTGCCCTACCTGATAACTAGATGTCTCCATCCTCTCTCTTCCATCTGATTATATAACGCCGAGAGGTTCCACTGTGTATGATTATTGCTGTTCGGGATAAAGTGTTTATTATTATTATTATATATATATATTATTGTATGCATATATTAATTGATTTTTGTTTAAAAATGAATTCTGTGCAAGTATGTTAAAATTGTTTCTGTAAATGTACTTAATAATGACTATGGCCTGTAAGCAGCTGATGAGAAGCCAACGAAATCAATGATGGCACCACTTTATTCTACAAAAACTGTTGTTCTTGCTTTATTCAAATTCTGGTTTAATAATACTTTGATAAAGCTATTAGTATTGAATAGCTGAACGTCAGTAAATACAAATATCGTTTTGTGGATACAAGAGTGAAATTCAGTTAGGTTGAGGTCAAACCACTCAGGGTCAATTAGCAATATTGCAATGATGAATTAATCGTAACTTCATACATTTGGTTCCCTTGATAAATTTCGATAAAGAAAGGAAGACGAAATTTACAGTATGAAATGATATCATTCTATTTCACAGGTTCTCATCAGCTATAGACAACATTTTGGATGCGTCAATTTTATAGTATTTCTTCTCTACCACCACTTAAACTTTAAAGTATGCTGTTATTATTATCTATATAACCATTGTAATTTCAGGTAGTCTGCAGCTGATGAGAACCTGTGAAATAGAATGATATCATAATATACTGCGAATTTCGTCTTCCTTTCTTTATCGGAATTAATAATAATATAGTTATGAACTGAATATGTAGCCAGATTTCATCATGAGCTGACATTGGTTAGAGAACCATTAGAAAACTTGGGAGTGCAGCAGGTCGGGTGTGAGGACGAATACTCGCCGAAGACATTGGCTAGTGGTCGCGCTATGCCGTGAATTGGCAGAAGTTAGAATCCATGGTTTAATGGTCTACGAGCTCGCCTTGTAACCAGAAGGTCCTGGGTTCGAACCGTGGTGGTGGGTGCGTACTGCTGAAGAGTCACAAACTAGTGAGACGAAACAGCTGTCCAGTACTCCCAGGTTTTCCAATGGTTCTCTAACTAATGTCAGCTCATGATGAAATCCTGTAACCAATCAAATCCCTACAAACCAACACTTGATTATATAGCCATTTACTATGTAAAGCAAAAATGAAATGAAGTAAGCTTGAGTGTCAAGAATGAAAAAGAAAGCAGAATTAATTGCGACTATAAAATTGAAAGGAAACAGTTTCATTTTCACTTTTCAGTCCTCTTATATAATGATTAATTTGTTAACTTTCTGATTCAGTCTTCTTGCCTATTTTGTTATTACTACATTTTTAATCCCTAATTGCACAAACAGTCAAGTATCTTGGTAATTATGATCCAGTTATCCTGTTTATTATACTTTGTAATTTCATTAGCTTGACCTTTGACCGGAAATAATTCTAGAATTTTCTAACACATTTACCTTGAATACATGAAAGTACAGTTTAATTGGTAATTTTGTCGAAAAGAAAATTATCTTCAGTGCACCGGTCTTTTTATTATTTTCTAAAGTAGAAGAAAATAAAAGACAGATTCGGCGAAGAAAATTTTCTTCATCGACGAAATCATCTCCACAGGCTGTACAATAGTATTTATATTTACCAAAAATGTATAGTAGTTTATTATTGAGTAATAGGGGGGCAGGTAACATAATTGTGATGTAATTACTCGGAAATGGCTTTAGAAATAAAAAAAATTAAAAGTTGTAAATTACGTGGTACACAACGGAACAAAGATAGAAATTTGATAAGGTTAAAATTGCTATTGAGTGAGTCAGAATAAAGGTATTTGAGTGTCAATTTAACAAGTGTGAAGAGGGTGTGAGAATATACAAAAGGAACATATGAGAGTGATAATAGTGAATTAATTATTAAAGCAAAAGCTAACTGAAAGTGAAATTTTTTTTAAATTAAAAATTTTTACAGTGAACGACTAGTGAAGAGGTCAAGACCAAGGTAAAATAAGAGACTCGATAAACTTTTTCTATATACAGAGTTCGGGGTTGTATTGGCGAACTGCCATACACAAAAGCCGAAACATGACTCCCTTTGTACCATTTGGTCTCACCTTGTTGATGATCTTGAAAGACGACTCTGGTGGAGCTACGTATAGGGATTTGATCAAGTTTCATCACAGTCTGATATCAGTTAGAGGAACATTGAATCAAACCTTTGGATTCCAATAAATTGAGTATGAGGGCAAATACTAAACGATGACTTTGGCTCACTGAGACATTATAATATATCACAGACTAGCAAAAAGTATTATTCACGCGACAGTGGATCCCGTCGCAGTGGTTGTTGATTGGTCAACAACCTCACCTCGTAACCTGAAGACCTTGGACTCGATTTCTATTGGTCAGGTCGTCATGAAAGTATACTACTGAAGAGTCCCAAACAAGGACGAAGCAGGTATTCTTTACTGCCTGGTTTTTACTGGTTTTCTAACTGAAGTCAGTTCGTGAGAAAACTTTACACCGATCAATTCCCTGCTAATTAACACTTGATAATTCTAATTTACTTTTTCTAAAATTAATGGATTTATAATTGTACAGCCGGAAAAAGATAAGAATTTGTTGAAAACAATTGTTCCCTCTAATTATTCTTGTTCTGAATAGATTATGCAAATTCCATAAACAATATTCAAAGAAAATGAACAATTTTCAGTTGTATAAGAAAGATTGAAAAATGATTTATAAATTATTGAGAGTATTTATGTGCCGATTCGATCAATCAATTATGTAATTGAAAGCAAATACACAAATCTGACACAAACATCTTCATCTGTGGATCCGTGCATAATTCATTTGTAAATTAACTTATATAATACCTTGAGCATTTAAAAAAAAGAAGAATTTCTGGACACATTCACTATAAAACTGTTTTCTTTTCCAAAAAATTGACTAACTTCACATGATTAAATCTGAAAATCTGTATAAAAATTGCTTTTTACATCAAGTTGTTTAAGTAACTTGAAAATCCCCATTCAGTCATATAAAAGAAAAGAAGGCGTTCAGCGAAGAGACTCTTTTCGGCGAATTCATTCACTGAGCTGTACAATCGCATATTTATACAATTTTGTTTGTGTGTACATTAGATTAATAAAGTTTAGATAATTATGTAATATAAGTAATTTTTGGCTTGGAAACAAACGTTAAGATGGAAAATTAAATAGAATTGATTAAGTGAGTAGAATTCAGATTAGGTCAGGTTGGCAACAGTGTCAATGAGTGGCGGTTAAAATTAAATAAGGGTGGGGATAGAGAAGAATACAGTTGAAAATTAAGTAAGTTAATCGGATGACGTAACGCAGTTGACTAGAAATTGGACGTGGGTCAAGTTAGTAACATTGTTAATGAGGGTAGAGATTACAAAAGGGTGGGGTAGAGAATAATACAAATGAAGATGTGAAATAATAAAATGCAAAAGACAGAATAATACAATTAGTAAAACTGAAATTAAGAAAGATTACGTCCATTGTAGATTTAATGAATGAACGAATTTCTTTTGTATGCAGAGTTCAGGATTTAGCAGATGAATTGCCATTGCTTCTGCGATGTAGAGAAGTTTAATCCGCACACTTTTAGCAAGATTGCCTTGTATTCTGTAGATAACTTTGAAGTTTATTTGTGGTTTGACTTGGTGTCCTGAATCGATCAAATGTTCAAGGATCGAGTTGTGGGGGCATCGGTTTTCTCCTTTATAAAACCATGAAGGTAAAGGTTCGTTGACGCGTTTGGATAGCGAACTCTGAGTACAGCCCATATACCTGGCTCCACACGAGCAGGTGAATTGGTAGATGCATATAGATAAGGCCAACAGCGGTAACTTATCCTTCGTGTTCATACGAATCATTGGTCTTGTGGAGAACGTCAGTCGTAATTCAGCTGCAAAGAAGGTTTTCTTCGATGAGCGGGAGAGCCGATTTCTCAGTATTTCTGTAGATTGGTCTACATTGAACTGTAGGCTCATATAGAGAAGTATTTTTGGAGCACTGGGTGTGGACGGCTTCTCTGGTCTGGGTTTCATTGATTTTGTGGTAAATCTTTCTGAATAGCCATTTTCAAGGAGGATTTCCTTAAGAGTGTTCATTTCATATTCTATGGCGTCTAGGCTGCAAATTTTACGTATTCTGTGGCTTAGTGAACGGATTAAGTTTCCTTTAGTATATAGAGGTACCCAACTGTGGAAGTTAGTGAGCTGTCCGTTCCACGTTGTTGTTTGCCATTCTTGTCAAGTTAACAAAGACTAATAATTTTCGATAGAGATGTAGAAAAGGAAAGGATTTACCTGTTGGCTATATTAAGCTTGTATTAGAAGGAATTACTCCTAATTTGACTAAAACAAGAACTATAAGTTGTACAAAAGACAGTGTGTTTCTTAGTTGACAGTTTACGATATGATGGGATTAGAGTTGGAACACAATTACTACTCCAGTATATTTGAGTAGCTACAAGATATGTCTTATACAGTCAAGCATAAGCTCGGTGACCTCAGCTCAGTCTACCAGGGAATAATCTCGTTGACGTAGAATATGCAGACGATATAGTCCTTCTAGGCGGGGACGTTGACAAAATAGTGCAGTCTTCTGAACACCTTGAGCTGCAATCTACGAATGTTTGGCATGCGATTCGCTCCCGCAAAATGCAAGATGATGTTACAGGATTGGACTACACCGACCCCTAGATTAGAAATAGAAAGTGAAGTGGTAGAGCACGTTGACCGCTTCAATTACTTGGGAAGTACCATCAGCCAGCCACAATGGGTTGATCTCAGACGAAATCTCAGCACGAATACAGAGGGCTAGTTTTGCATATGCCAGTTTACGCCGTCTGTGGCGTAGACGCGATATCCGACTATCGACCAAAGAACGTGTGTACTGCTGATCAGTCCGCTCCGTCCTCCTTTATGGCTGTGAGACCTGGCCATTAAGAATGGAAGACATGAAAAGATTAGCTGTCTTCGATCATAAGTGTCTGCGTTCTATCTCCCGCGTGAAGTGGTATAATCAGGTGAGCAATATTGAGGTTAGGCGTCGAGTGCTAGGTAAGGTGGGGAAATCAATCGACGAAACTGTGAAATTACATCGACTGAGATGGTTAGGACATGTGTTACGTACGCATGTCTAGTCATCGCCTTCCTCGATAATGGGCAATGCTAGCTGATATAGGGCCAGGCTGGAAAAGAGCTAGCGGCGGTCAAACGAAAACATGGCACCAATCAATGAAATCCACAACAGTTAGTCTAAGTCACGTAGGGAGATGTAGACTTCCTGACTGGTTGGGGTCCTCGAGACGGTAGAAACCAATGAAGGCTGGAAACAATTGGTGATATGGCTCAAAATCGTTCTCAATGGCTGGCTTGCGCAGATGCATCCACTCCTTGTGACTTATGATTTCCAATGAAACTATTTTGTTCTTCGTTATTACTATTCCTTTGTCTCACACCTATCTTTACTGTCTCTCTAATATGCATTTCTCCTACTTTCTTCTCTTGCTTTGTGTGCTACAAGGTGGGAGTGTGGTGACTTGAACTGCCGCACATATGTGCAAAGTTCTATGTCTAAAACAGACAGACCTTTTAATGAATATATTTCTACTCACTATGGTAGTTTCAATATAACAATAGTAATAGTAATGATAACAGCTTTGTTCTGAGCAGTGTTTACATGATGTATAGAATTTTCAGTAGAGTTCACAGCATGATGTTTTATCTTCTCCCAGGATCTTCAAATAGATCGTGTGACACAGTCCTATCTGTAGGGGATTTTATAACGAGCTCATTAACGAGACAAATAGCAGAATTTTCATGAATTTGGTTTTTAAGGATTAGATTTGTTTTTTTTTACGAGTTTGATCACGGGTTGATATCATTTAGAGAATCACTGAAAACCAGGGAGTACTGGACAGCTACAGAATGGAGTTCCCTGGAGTTCTGGTGAGAAGTTGTGACCAGTGAGGTCCATCCAGTCAAGTGTGAGGATGGATGTCCCACCGATGACATTGGTTGGTGGTTGCGTTAAATCACGAATTGGTAGAAGTTAGAATTCATGTACTGGCCATTGAATCGGGTCCCAGCGGTTGTATGGTATACGAGATTGGCTTGTAACCGTAAGGTCTTGGGTTTGAACCATGGTGGTGGATGCGTATTGCCTATGATTCCCAAACTAGGATGAAACAGCTGTCCAGTACTCCAGTGCTGGTTTTCAATGGTTCTCTAGCTGATATCAATCCATGGTTGAACTCGTAAATGTCAGAATAAAAATCAAAGTTTAATGAAATGATAATGTAACAGTATATTATAAAAAAATACAGCTGACGAGCTATATAAATTAAGACTTACTTGGTTATACAGTTAAAGTCCGCTGCTACAAATTATTAATATATTCCACAATAATATTTACCATTGGAGTCGTGTGTACTAGTAGAAGTTGTGCACCGGTTGTACAATAGTCTTCGGATGAGGATAAGAGGTTCCTGCGAAATCGGAAGTACACACCGCGGTTAGTAGTGAAGCGAGTAGACAGTATGGGCCAGTGAGAAGACAAATAGATGAGCGGCACACTGTATTTTGGATTGCACTTCAAAGTTATGCATATTTTACAATAAATCCTTTTTGAGCAAAAGTTGTGTACAGTGTTTCGATTTTTAACATCTAAGAAAAAACTGTACAATCGTATTCCTGCAGACTCCACATTATCTGATGTGAAGCTCAGACCAATCCATTATGACATCTCGTCTTTGTCTCCTTCGATAAATCTACGACGTTTCATTAAATACTAATTACAAAAAGTGAAGGATTACATTTTGTGAACCAAGGATACAAAACAGGAACGACTGTCTAATCCATCGGGGCACGTTGACATTCAGGATTATGCTTTTTGTCAAGTTCACTGGAAACTTCCGAATAAGCAGGTTGTAGAATTTTAAATACTCGATAGAGTAAATAATACCATCAGAGGTCATATTTCAATTATTATTATTATTGTTACCTTGGGTTCCTAGTGGAACATAGGGCTTCAACTGCACGGCTCCACTTGTTTCTGTCTGCTGCTGTACTTTTCACCTACATCCATGTTAGTCCATACTGTTTCAACTCTTCTTCACACGATCTCCTCCATGTCACCCTTGCACTGACGTCCCACTCGCCGCTTCCCTTTCGCGTTCCACTAGAGCACTGGCCTGACGCGCGATGTCACCCAGCGAGTGGCCTCCTCAGCGAGTGAGTATCCAATCCATCTCCACTTTCTCCTGCATATTCGTTGGCCGATTAGCTCTTGTTTTGTTTGTTCCCATAGTTTCTTGTAGGTGATTCTTTCCGGCCATCTGATCTTGAGTATAGAGCGAAGACAGTTAGTTGTTGATAAAGGTCTGCAACAGGCTGTTGGATATATTCTTTGTGACCCGCCAAGTTTCTGACCCATCCGTATAAAAGAACTGACTGACTTGACGTTTGTATTGAAAATCCGAATTTTGTTGTTGATGCTGGCTGGGTTGAGTGACGAAGATTTCCAGATTGGTTTCAGGTTGATGGATGTGTTTCTCGCCTTCCCGATTCTCGATTTGACATCCTCGTCCGTTCCACCTGCCTGTAGTTGTGACAATGCTCCTTAGATAAGTGAATGAAGTAATCTCTTTCAAATCCCTCCCGTTGATGGTGATTAGCGGTGGATGTTGTTGTCGCTGTTGTTGTTGTTGTTGGTTGGTTATTTTCATAACCTCCGTTTTGTCTATGTTCACCTGGAGTCCTGTCTTCTCCAGCTGCTTCTTCGACCAGTTTGTCGGTTATCGCTTGTAAGTATGCGATTTTGTGTGACATCAAACATAAATCATCCACGCGCGAAATCCAGGTCTTCTAGGTTCTTCACGTCGGTCCAGGATATCCCTGTCTTCTCGTTTCCCACTGTCTGACACATAATCCAGTCCACCACAATTATGAATATCATAGTGATAATAAGCACCCTTGTCTGACTCCTGTGTTTCCTCCAAACGCCTCGCTGAGTTTTCCGTTGTGGATCACTTGACATGTGGCGTTGTCGTACAGCTGTTGAATAAGGTTGATGAATATTTGGGGTACGCCGTAGTACTCGAGTAGTTTCCAAATTACTTCGCGGTCAACGCTGTCGAAGGCCTTCTCAAAGTCTATGAAGGACGTTGAGGTAGAGATTTGATTGCCATTCCATGCTTTGTTCTGTGATGATGATGCGTAGAGTTGCGATTTGGTCAGAACATGATTTGCCTTTCCTGAACCCAGCTTGTTCTGTTTGGTCATATTTCAATAGACTTCAACAAATCGAGCAGGAGAAATTATATGAAATATATTAATGAAGTTGTTTCAGTAGCCCAAGTTTAAAGCAGGCCTCCTTTTAACCCATTTTCAGTTAATTTTGTTTTTTCAAGTATTGCTTTTGTAGGAATTTTTTCTTTGACTGGTTGGAGGATTTCATAATGAGCTGTTATCAGTTACAGAACCATCGAAAAACCAGTTCTGGAGTACTGGCTGACTGTTTTGTCCTAGTTTGGGACTCTTCGTCCGTAGGCATCCACTGGGGTTCGAACCCAGCACCTACTGGTTACAAGGCTAGCGAGCTCATAGACCATTGAGTCACTGAGACCCTATCCAATGCCCAGCTCATGAATTCTAACTTCTGCCAATTCATGACATAGCACAACCACTTCGCAGTTTTGTTTTCTAGGGTAAATTCAATCACAAACGTCGCTGGCACAGAGATTAGTACTCTCGCCGACCAAGCACATGGTCCGCGGTTCGATCCCCTGCCGACGCACACCTGATATCAATGGTTGGCCTTCAAACTTTGGGCTACCGATATCACATGCTGAAAATTCCATACTTGTATCAAAAATACTGTGTGGAATCAAGCTATAATAAAAAATAAAAAAAAATTGGTATGAGAATTAGAGAAAACGATTTATGTAGGCTTGTATTACCTTTTTAAAGCTGTCTAATATCATTATTATTTCCCCTTGAGAGATTTTTCGATATTTTCCTCAGCATAATATTTTCCCTGTTACATTTGAGAATTAGATAGATATTCACAACAAAAATTTAGTTGTCGTTTAATGAAATTTTATCGAATAATTTCTAACCGCATGGTCAACTGAAGTGTATATTTACCGACAATATTGTTGAGCTCTAATTCGAATGACTCGTTTTATACTAAAGGCGAGCACCACTCACATGTATATCACATTCAATAAATAAATGTACACGAAAAGACAGAAATGTTCTGGTTGCTCTGCTTGGAGGGAGATTACTCACGAAATTATTTCAGTCCACTCAAATTAGAATTTTAAAAAAGATCAGCTTTCATTGGACGTATTAATTATTCAGTACCACGGATCAATCAAAACTAACCAACAGAGGCATGTTTTGGATGTTTGAAGTAAAGCTTTTAACAACATGCTAACCAAAGCTAACAGCTTGATAGAAGGTTGGATTATTTATATAAGTATAAAAATTGGGCACTGTGGTAGAGTATAACTCCACTGTGGATAGATATTTGGACTTTAATTCGTCTAATCCGTTGTTTGTAAAGGCTGGCCTAGCCAAGTGTCTAACAAATTGAGCAATAACACTAAGCAGTATAACAAAAAAAACCTTAATGATGAAGTGAAACAGCTGGAAGAAGCGTTAGTGTTAAATGACTATCCTACAAAATTCACTAAGAAGATCAGAAAAGTTCAAAAGCAAAGTAAAAATAATGGTGAAACTAATAGTGATAACATATATAAGACAGAATATAATTCATCTACTGTTATACCATATAAGGAGGGGACAACTGATGCCCTCTATACGTAGGATTCTCAATAAAGCAGGAATTAGAGTGGCATTCAAACCTACAAACTCACTCAAACAGGGACAAGCTCTGTAGGCCAAAAGACCCGGTGGACCCAATTAAACAAAATAACATAATTTGCAAAATTCTTTGCAATGTCTGTGAGTCAGGTCAACTATATATGTCAAACTAGTAGGTCGAGGGTAGTCAGATTGTCGGAACATAAGAGTTTAGCTAAGGTTAGAATGAGTGATCCCAAGAAGATAAGTAGTTTAGAAAAACGCTGAGCAATTGCACTGCATGCATTAACACAAAGCCACACATTAGGATGGGTGGGAGAGGGTTAAAATTCTAAGAAGTAATCTATGTAGGTGGAGAGAGAGATTGATTACTGAATCCTGGTTCATTGAGTCTACACCCAACACATGCAACAGAAATGACTCACCACACATACCACAGATATGGAAGATATTATTACAACCAGTCAGTCAAATCAGAGGAAGATAATAAATAATCTCCAAATTCTATTTTAATTAAGCACATCACAACATCCTAACAAGTTACTTATTATAACTATAAGAACATTCGTCTTATTTCCCATCTAATTGTATTTGATCAATATCACTCATATTATTATCTCTGAATGTACATTATCTCGTATTGATTTCTATTCAAATATCTGGTCAATTCCACACATGTATATAAATGAAGGAAAAAGTTGTGTGAGTGATTTGATATGATTATGAGCAGCAATAGTTTGTGCTCGAAACGTGGTCATCAGTTAATATTATTACATAACAACACTGTGCGATTTATTAAAATACAGTCTTATCTATAATAGAGAAAATTGAATTCTTTTACTTCTCACCAAAATTTAAGATTTTCGATTAGATGACATGACTGATAAATAGACAGGAGTGGTAATAAAATATTCTTTTTTTAAATCATGGAAAATTCCCATTGTAACATATAGAAAATCAAAACAAATGATTCAGCGAAGAGACTCTTTTCAACGAATTTATCATCAAGCTGTAAAATCGTATGTATATGGTTTTTAAGAAGTTATATCCGGTGAGGGATTTGAAACATAGGTGTGAATGCATGAAATAATAATAATATGAAGTGCAATTAAAACTAAAATGTTTGTGATTATAATCGTAGTTAAATGTCAAGTGGCAAAGCAAATTAATGTCATATATAGAATAATTCATAGGATGGATAGAACATGAAAAAGGTGTGCAATTATAAGATTAGTAGACAAATCGAAAAAATATAAAAACGTTACGTAATATTGTGTGAAATTTAATAGCATAGAATTTAATGTTGTAAAAAGGAATTGATTAATAATGACAAGTGGAACAAGTGAAATAATACCGGGGACAATTAAAAGTGAGAGTAGTAATAGTAACAATTGACTTAATAAGGAAGAGTATACAAATTGAATAGACAAAAATGAAAAAATGAAGAATTGGTAGAGCTAAAATATGATTGGGGATTACCATACTTTAGCATAGAGGGATTAAGACCATGAAAGTTGGAGGGGTTGAACGAACTTTTTCTGTACACAGAGATCTGGCTTTTCTGTTTCGATAGCCAAAGCTTCAGCAATACAGATGAGTCGGGTACGTAGAGATTTGGGTAAATTACTCTTTGCCTTGTAGATGACTTTGAAGGCGGAGGCTATAGAGATAGGGTGATCATTATTGACCAGATGTTCAATGATCGCGCTTCTTATTGCTCCACTACCACCTTTTCGTAACCATGCAGGGTAGTGTTCTTGCACCCTCTTGGACAAAACTCGTGTCGAACGACCGATATACCTAGCTCCACACGAGCAGGTGAATTGATAAACACACATGTAGTTAGTCAACAGCGGGATCTTGTCCTTCAGGTTATTAAACAATAATGGTCGAATAGTAAGGGCTATTCTCAGGGATGCAACAGGGAATGTTCTTTACAGGGACTGTGATATCTTTCGTTTCATGATATCGGAAGCTAAGTCCCCTTTGAATTCCAATCTCATGTAAAGTATCTTCTTGGGTACGTTTTTTTGGATTTGAATGTATATTCTTATCTATAAAACGTGGTAGAAATCCATTTTCTATTAGGATTTTCCTCAAGATGTATAACTCATCTTCCACAGTATCAGGGCTACATATTCGCCGAATACGAGTGACAAGCGACCGGATCAGGTTTCGTTTTCGAACAATGGGTACCCAGCTGTAGAAATTTGTCAGTTGACCATTCCATGACTGCTCACGATAAATCGTCCTTTCTCACGAATCGTGTGATTTATCTTGTGACAGAGTTACTATGTAGATCTATCATTTCTCATGCATATATTGTGATTTAGTAATGATTGTGATTTATTTAGTAAAACTCCACAACTTCGGTTAATGATTTCGTCTTCATCTTTGTACTCTTCTCGTGAGCACCTCAAAGTGGAGATGTGGTTCTATGACTGAATCAGTCGTCATTCAGGTTATTGGTCCCAGTTTCGAATCCAGATCCACTTTTGGTGGTGTGGTACAGACAATGTGTCCCAACGGAATACGATTCTCACATTGCTCCCACAGTTCAATAGTGCATTAGCAACAGAATAATATATGCGTTTGAACATCCTGTAACAACAGAAGACAAGGGCCAGGCAAAAGATCCTTTATTAAGGAAAATCAACACATATTTATAGATTTTAATGTACATTATTATAGATTATTGTTAGTAGAAAATACAGTCTTTTGATTGGTTGTTTCTCACAGAAAGTTAAACTTGCATCTCTTTGTGGCTGTGTCAGATCATCCATATGCTAACTGTATCCGCTTACGCAAAGCCTTTGTTCTCATTTTCTCACCACCAATATTGGGGACATAAACATTGACGTCAATCACTGTCTACCAACTTTGGCTAGCATGCAGCTCTCACCACAATCCTATTTGAAAATCCCCATTGAGTCATTTGAAAAAGAGAAGACGTTCAGCGAAGAGACTCTTTTCGGTGAATTCATTCACATAGCTGTACAATCGCATTTATATATAATTATTTGTGTGTGTGTGTGTACAAGAGGTTTGTCAAGTTTAGATAGTTGATTAGTTAATACAAGAATGATGTAGTATAGAGACAGAGTTAATCAGATAGCAACTAAAGTAAGATTGAGTTAGTAAGCTAGATGACGTAATATAATTGACTAAAATGTTACAACTTAGGTCAGGATAGCAACAGAGGTAATTACAGGTAGAGATTAAGTAGAAGTGAAATTGAAATCAAAAATCACACGCCATCTGTTGTTACACACTTACTTCGTACTATACAAGTTCTTTTTTAAATATCACATTCATAGGAAAACTAAACACTCCAATAAATACTTAGACTATAATTCATCTCATCCAGAATCAGTAAAGGTAAGTTTAGTTAAATGTCTGTATAATCGGGCCAAGAGCCTGCCTGATTAGTCAGCCAGATGATATAAATAACGAAATCAAACAAATAAAGGAAAGCACTACTAGTGAATAACTACCCACCAGAATTTATTCAAAAATATATGAGGAGCCATAGAAAAATTAAGATTAGCAATAAAAATGCAGAAAATAATATCGAAGTCTAAGCCTCTGTAGCACTGTCGTATAAAGAAGGAAAGTCAGAGGTCCTGTGTAGGATGGCATTTAAACCAACTAACTCTCTCCGAGAAAAAATTTGTCTGCTTAAGGACCCAATAGATCCAGTTAAGTAAAATAATATAATTTACCAAATACCATGTAATGACTGTCAGTGAGGTCAACTACATATGTCAGTCAAACTAGTAGATCGGGGTCAACTAGATTATTGAAACATAAAAATTTATCTAAACTTAGAATGATGAATGACCCTGCTAATTTAAAACTTGGAAAAAAGTTCAGCCATTGCAGTGCATTCATTTGCATGTAATCAGAAAACGAGGTGGGGCAGGGTGAAAGTATTTAAAAGTAATATAGTTTGTAGGAGAGACAGAGAGGTTGATCACTGAAGTTTTGGTTATCGACTCAACACCACACACATGCAATCGGAATGACGCAACACCTATACCGGAGATATGAAAAGTGGCAACAAACAACAAAGGAAAGTTAGAGAGACGGAAAGAGAGAAAGTGTGTAAAAGACAAATTATGAAAACGTGTAACTAAATTGATATGATTATGAGCAATAATTTAATATATGTGTAAAACTTGGGCACTGTGGTAGTAAGTAATTCCATATAAGTTTGTTTATTAGATGTATCACACAGTGAAACAGTATTGCTATTTACTGGATGACACAGTTTCGAACAAAATTTATTGTTCATAATCATATCAATTGTAATCACACGAATTCGAAACTTGAGTTTTATAGCTTTCTTTGTTCTGTCCAATTTGTCGTCGTTGGGGTAGTAGAATTATCCAGATGTCTGACTGAACAGGTGATGATTCATTCCTATTACATGCATTTGCAGTTGATTCGATCCACAAAGCTTCGTTTGTCATGAGTCTCTCCCTCCACTCTGTTGTTACATTCGATTTTAAAACTGTCATCTTTTCCCATCCTATTGTATGGTTGTGTCTAATTGCGTGTAGCGCTGTAGCTGAACTATTCTCCAGATTTCTTATCTGATTCAGGTCAACTAATCTAGATTTTCCGAGGTTTTTATGCTCCGCTAGCCTGACTGCGCCTTTCCTACTACTTTGACCTGTGTATTTGACCTGACAATCATTGCAGGCAGGGTATTAGATAAACTAAATTGTTTTGTTTTAAAGGCTTCACAGGATTGATCCTCTAATCGACAAAGCTTGTTTCTAATTGGGTTTGTGAGTTTGAATGCCAGCCGCTTTTATTCCTGCCTTGTTAAGAATTCTGCGTAAGGCATCCGAGGTCGTCATTAATATTATTATGGTTATCACTATTGTCATTATCATAATAGTGATAGTAATAATAATATTAATGACGACACCAATAATAAAGAATCTAAATCATCAGTAGTACTTCCATACAAGTAAGGAACCTCTGAAACCTTACGCAGAATTCTTAACAAGGCAGGAATAAAGGTGGCATCAAAACACCCACAAACTCAATTAGAAGCAAACTTTGTCGGTTAAAGTATCAATCCTGTGGAGCCATTAAAACAAAACAATTTAGTTTATCTAATACCCTGCCTGCAATGATTGTCAGGTCAAATACATAGGTCAAAGTAGTAGGAAAGGCGCAGTCAGGCTAGCGGAGCATAAAAACCTCGGAAAATCTAGATTAGTTGACCTGAATCAGATAAGAAATCTGGAGAATAGTTCAGCTACAGCGCTACACGCAATTACACACAACCATACAATAGTGGATGGGAAAAGATGACAGTTTTAAAATCGAATGTAACAACAGAGTGGAGGGAGAGATTCATGACAAAGGAAGCTTTGTGGATCGAATCAACTGCAAATACATGTAATAGGAATGAATCATCACCTGTTCAGTCAGACATCTGGATAATTCTACTACCCCAATGACGACAAATAGGAGAGAACAAAGAAAACTATAAAACTCAAGTTTCGAATTCGTGTGATTACAATTGATATGATTATGAACAATAAATTTTGTTCGAAACTGTGTCATCCAGTAAATAGCAATACTGTTTCACTGTGTGATATATCTAATAAACAAACTAATATGGAGCAATAATTTACGCTCGAAACCTTGTCACCCAGTTGTTAATACTGCATCACTGTTTGATTATTAAAAATAAGCTTATCTAATATGGAATTACATTCTACCACATTGCCCGAATTCTCCACTTACTTCAGCCTCGGCAATGGGGAGTTATCGTCAACCCATACACACAATTTGTATGGCTAATAGCCTAGTACATAGTAAATGAGTGAATGTGCAAGATTAAGGTATGCCATCTCCAACAACAACTAGGCAGTAATGCTAATTTCTGTGTTGACTGTACTGGACTGTTTGATAAGTCAGTCCTTACTCTTCACTCCTGATGCTGCAATCAAATCAAATCGAAAATTTTCAAGTATTGGTTTGTATGGATTTTGTTTAAATTGGTTGGGGGATTTCATCATGACTTGACATGGGTTACAGAACAATCTGAAAGCCAGCGAGGAGTACTGGAGAGTTGTCTCGTCCTAGTTTGGCACTCTTCATCAGTATACACCCACCAGGTCCGCTCACTAGTGACTGACCCTATTCAGGTAGTTACCTGGGGTTCTGATGGGAAGCCGTAACTAGTAGGGAACAGCAGGTCGAAGGTGAGGACAGTTACTCATCGAAGAAGACATTGCGAAGTGGTGGTGATGTGTCATGAATTGGCAGAAGCTAGTATTAATCGGCTGGCAATTGGATTGGATCTCAGTGGCTTAATGGTCTACGAGATCGCCTTGCAATGAAAAGGTCCTGTGTTCGAACCATGGAGGTGGGTGCATACTGCTGAAGAGTCTCAAACCAGGACGAAACAGCTGTCCAGTACTCCCTGGGTGGTTTTCCAATGGTTCTCTGACCAACCGATGTCAGCTCATGATGTAATCCTCCAACCAAATCGAAAATTGTCATTCTGTTGCTTTCACATTTTCTAGTTCGTTATGGAGGCAAGTCTATTGTTTCAGTATTCGTTAAAAATGTTTCAGGCAGTTCACAATTCCATCTATTCGACAACTGTCATTTTCTTTACCACTATGCCTTAAGAAATTCTCCTTGCACTTGAAAGTTATTTAGCACAGACAGAGATACAATTGATGAAATTCCTTCCATTACAATAATTCATTGATATGTTACATAATATGACCTATTTAACTAAAAGGGATGGATCAATGAAGAAGGAGAAACCCTGACGTTAACTGCCTCACCTTGTTATACAACAGAGATAATTCAACAATGCCTAAGAGGCACAGTGTACAAATATCATTTAGCTTGAAAATTCCCATTCAGTCATATAAAATAAAAGAAGGCGTTCAGCGGAGAGACTCTTTTCGGCGAATTCATTCACATAGCTGTACAATCGCATTTATATATAATTATTTGTGTGTGTGTGTGTGTATGTACATGAGGTTTGTCAAGTTTAGATAATTGATTAGTTAATACAAGAATGATGTAGTATAGAGACAAAGTTAATCAAACAGCAACTAAAATGTTTCAACTTAGATCAGGGTAGCAACAGAGGTAATTACAGGTAGAGACTAAGTAGAAGAAGTGAAATTGAGCAAATAAGTTGGATGACGTAACATAAATGATTAGAAATTGAGCGTTGTTCAAGTCAGTAACAGTGGTAGTGAGGTGTAGAAATTAAATCGGGTGGGGGTAGAGAACAAGAAGGTTGGAAATGTAAAATATTACAATTGAGAAGACAAAATAATACTAATGAAGAGACAGAAGTGAAAAGATTAGGTAAAATTTACTTGTCGGCTAATAATAAGATAGATTACGTCCATTGCAAGTGTAGTGATTGAAAGAACTTCTTCTGTATGCAGAGTTCAGGACTTAGCAAGTGAATCGCCAATGCTTCTGCAGTTTGAAGAAGTTTGATTCGTATACCTTTAGGAAGACTACTTCTTACTCTGTAGACGACTTTGAAGTTTGTTTGGGGTGTACGTTAGTGTCCGGATTCTATCAGATGTTCTAAGAAGAATGAAGACTGAGTACAACAGACACCTCTTTCTTGAGGAAAATAGTAGAGCGATATCTATTGATTATCTTCAAGAAAAATAGATATCTTCACAATTTCATTGAAAGATTTCCACAAACAAATCAAACCACCAGAAAAATTTTATACTCAGAAACCACAAGAATATACATTCTAACATATGAGTAGAACACTTTTGAAATAAATACTTGAATTATTCGGAACGGTTAGCACAAATAAACCAACACATTCACTTTATTCTCATTACTATTTGGACCAAAATACACAACAGTATGTTGGCCGTATGCAGCGTTTGCTATCCAAACGTATCATCGAACACTTACCCTTATGTTTTTATCATGGAGGAAAAAGGTCTCCCCGAAGCTCTACTCCGCAACAGCTGATCGAATCGGAACACCAAGCAAACCCACAAAGTAACTTCAAAGTCATCTACAGAATACGTGGGAATCTTGCTGAAAGAGTACGAATCAAACTTCTTCAAACCGCAGAAGCAATGGTGGCAATTCACATATTAAGACCTGAACTCTGCATACAAAAGAAGTTTGTTCAATCATTAAATCTACAGAGGACCTGACCTATCTCAACACCAAATATATAACTTTTGTTTCTTAATTGTATAATATGTTCTTCCCCCACCCCTTATTAAGTCTCTACCTCTTACTACCACTGTTGTTAACCTGACTTTTGTTCAGTTTTAATTTTAGCTGAGCTCTACTCAACCCCGTCAATTAGTTTACGTCACCCAAATTGCTTATTTAATCTTGCCTTAGTTTCTAACCCATAAGAGAAATTTACTATTCTAATAATTTTATTTTAGTTTCTACCCGATTAACGCTTTCTACATTGTGTAATTTGTTATCTAGAATTTATAATTCTAGTGACAAATCTTTGAAATATTCATTTTGTTGCTGAGAGAATTAATTATATATATGCGATTGAACAGCCTGAGAATGATATCGCCGAAAAGAGTAACTCTTCACTGAACGTCTTTCCTTCTATGCAACAATGAAACCACCAGTCAAATCAGAAGAGGATAATAAATAATCTCAAAATTCTATTTCAATTCAAGCAAATCACAACATTCTAACAAATTACTTATTATAACTATAAGAATATTCGTCTTATTTCCCATCTAATTGTATTTGATCAATAACACTCATATTGATTTTTATTCAAATATCTAGTCAATTCCATACATATATATATATAAATAAAGGAAAACGTTGTGTGATTACCTTGATATGATTATAAGCAATAATTTGTGCTCGAAACGTCATCAGTTAATATCACTGTACAACACTGTGTGATATATCAAAATAAAATCTTATCCATAATGGAGTTACACTCTACCACAGTGCCCAAGTTTTATACTTATATCAACAATGAAAGAAGACAATATCAACACCATCTACAGGATAAATTGCATTAACTGTGAAAAACACTACATCAGTTGAAAGGGGATGTCCCCTTTGACTTCGAATTATTTATTTTTTATTTTATTCCTTTACGTTTTTTTTAGATTTTTGATTACAGCTTGATTCCACACTGTATATTTTCGGTACATGTATGGAATTTTCAGCATGCGATATCGGTAGCTCCAATTTTTCAGGCCGACCATAGATATCAGGTGTGCGTCGGTAGGGGATCCAAGTCCGAACCATGTGCATGGTCGGCGAGAGTCCTAACCACTGTGCCACCGACGCACAGTGGAACGCAGAACTTCAGGTGAGAGCTTTGAAGTTTCAATAGCAGTGGTGTTTGCTTTTTTGCCGAATGGGGTTGCTAGCCTCATGCCCATCGTTCCTTTTTCACCAGTCTTATTACTAGCTTAGTGAGCTAAAGGTGTGTGTCGGCCTGGGTTCGAACTCTGAACCACCTGAGTGAGGTGTGATTGGCGAGCAATCCACCTGGTTGCGCCACCGACACTTAACTTCGAATACACGAAGATAAACTGATTGTCAAAAGACACGGTATATATTTCTTCACTATCAAGGCATGTATAGAAAATTATCGACACGAATCTAATTTAAGAAATACATGAAAATCGTAAACATTTAAAATGCTAAACATGCCAAAGACTTTATAAATGCCTGGAAATCGGATCAGTCTTCAGTCAGACAGACATTTTGGATATACATCAGATTTATCAGTCAATCAACAAAGAACAAGTCACATGATCAAATAGTCAAATGCAACTGCAATAAACACTGACATGTTGCTAGACTGTTCAAATCACATTAGAATAAATTGTGTCCAAATACTAGTTCACTCATGATCATGTGTCTTTTGAATGACTTAGCAACATGTCGCTTACAATCACAGACATCAGATTCTATGTCAGTAAAACAATAGTTAGCAATGCATGTTAACACATGGATAAGGAAAATTTTGTAGACAACCGAGCACAGTTAAGGCCAACATGAGAGATAGTTATACCAATCATACATGCAACATAGATGGCACTGAAATAGAAACCAAATTCGGAAATCAAATATCTAGGCGTCATTCTATCTGCCAGTCTTTCCTGGTCGTCTCATATCTTGACGATTTCTAAGAAAATATTCCGTCTTACCTACCTTCTACATCTAGAAGTTAAGACATTCTGGATTAACCCCCCAATCCTTACTCTTACGATTCGTTAACTCTTGCATTCTGCCTATTATTCTCTGTTGCTCCCCCTTAGTTTTTCCAGGGCCACTGAAGAAAGACTATTCCTTATTACACAGGATGTTAAAGGTTGTCAGCAGGGTAAGCAACGTGCCACTTAACCAGCTTGTTAATATTCTGGTTGACAGGCAGGCACATGGCCTCATGTGAAAAATGGACCAAATCCATTTTATCTAACTCACATCACCCTCTTCACTCACAACTCTCTCCTTGCATCTCATCAGGTAAAACCAGAAGCCAATATAGAAAACAATATGCTCGCACCAGAAAGTACAAAAATTCAACCATACCCTACTAAGCTCGTGTTCTGTGTGATAAAGAAAGCATTAGGCGTGACACTTATAATTCATTGAATAGTCAGTAGAACAACTGGC
>OX235272.1:27353451-27391200 GCA_944472155.2 Trichobilharzia szidati | reverse complement strand
TAAGGATGACTTCGTCGAAAAGAAAATTCTCTTCGCTGCATCTGTCTTTTTATTCCCTATAATCAAATGTGTATATTCCGTGATTTGAAAACGAGCAAGGACCGTTCGACGGTAAAGGAACTGAACAAGTTTCTACGTTTTTCCGTCAAGCTTGCTGAAGCGAACGCGAAGATTTCCTTCTGGAAAAGCTGTCTCGATAAGCATGAATACCCGAAAGCATTCTGGAAAAATCTGAGACGAAACCATATATCTCCTAATTCACGCACGCTCAGAAGACATACCCAGTTAGCTGGATGTTGCGGTTCCACTCTAATGTCATTAAATACATAGAAAAAGAAAAACAGATGCCTCCTTTAAAACTTCCACCTGCATGTCATCTAGTTAGTTATTCAGCTATTCTTGATACAACCTAACAAGAAAAGAATCTATGTCTAGAACTTCTCGGTTACTTCTACCACCTAGGGAGAGTATCATATCATCAGTGTAATGTCCGTTTAAATAAAAAACATAAGTTAAATTAAAATCTTAGTAAGCTTTATATATAAGCTTTATGTATAAAAGGTACGTAGATGACACCTTTATTATTTGTAATAGTGATTGTAACTTAAATAATATATTAGATGTATTTAATGGTTGCCATCCGGCGATAAAATTCACACTCGAAATGGAGAACGAGTCTAGCATGCATTTCCTCGATGTGAACTTATCAAGAAGGACCGATGGAACCCTGAAAAGATCGATTTATCGCAAGCTGTCATGGAATGGTCAACTGACAAATTTCTACAGTTGGGTACCCATTGGTCGAAAACGAAACCTGATCCGGTCGCTTGCCACTCGTATTCGGCGCATATGTAGCCCTGATACTGTGGAAGATGAGCTATACATCTTGAGGAAAGTCCTAATAGAAAATGGATTTCCACCACGTTTTATAGATAAGAATATTCATTCAAATCCTAAAAAACGTGAGTTATCAACCGTACCCAAGAAGACACTTTACATGAGCTTGGAATTCAAAGGGGACTTAGCTTCCGATATCATGAAACGGAGGATATCACAATCCCTGAAAAGAACATTCCCTGCTGCATCCCTGAGAATAGCCTTTTCTAGTCGACCATTATTGTTCAATAACCTGAAGGACAAAATCCCGCTGTTGACCAACTCTATGTGTGTTTATCAATTCACCTGCTCTTGTGGAGCTAGGTATATCGGTCGTTCGACACGAGTTTTGTCCAAGAGGGTGCAAGAACACTATCCTGCATGGTTACGAAAAGGTGGTAGTGGAGCAATAAGAAGCGCGATCATTGAACATCTGGTCGATAATGATCACCCTATCTCTATAGCCTCCGCCTTCAAAGTCATCTACAAGGCAAAGAGTAATCTACCCAAATCCCTACGTACCCGACTCATCTGTATTGCTGAAGCTTTGGCTATCGAAACAGAAAAGCCAGATCTCTGTGTACAGAAGAAGTTCGTTCAACCCCTCCAACTTTCATGGTCTTAATCCCTCCATGCTAAAGTATGGCAATCCCCAATCATACTTTAGCTCTACCAACTCTCCATTTTTTCATTTTTTCATTTTTGTCTATTCAATTTGTATACTCTTCCCTATTAAGTCAATTGTTACTATTACTACTCTCACTTTTAATTGTCCCCGGTATTATTTCACTTGTTCCACTTGTCATTCTAAATCAATTCCTTTATGCAACATTAAATTCTATGCTATTAAATTTCACACAATATTACGTAACGTTTTTATTTTTTCGATTTGTCTACTAATCTTATAATTGCACACCTTTTTCAAGTTCTATCCATCCTATGAATTATTCTATAGATGACATTAATTTGCTTTGCCACTTGACCTTTAACTACGATTATAATCACAAACATTTTAGTTTTAATTGCACTTCATATTATTATTATTTCATGCATTCACACCTATGTTTCAATTCCCTCACCGGATATAACTTCTTAAAAACCATATATATACGATTGTACAGCTTGATGATAAATTCGTTGAAAAGAGTCTCTTCGCTGAATCATTAGCTTTATATCTGTTGTATATATTTTTCTCAGTATAAATACATTGAAATCTAACTAATCAGTAGTACGAAAGCTATAAGTTTGAGGTCATCATTATTATCATTATTATTGTTTCCGTTAATTCCTAGAGGAACATAGGGCTTCAGCCGTGCGTCTCCATTGCGTTCGGTTCTCTGCTAGAGTCTTCACCTAGCTCCAAGTCTGCCCACACGCTTTCATCTCCTCTTCACATAACCTCCTCCAAGTCACCCTTGCACTGACGACCAACTCGCCACTTCCTTCTCGGGTTCCACTCGAGCAATGGCTTGTCCAGTGATGTCACTTGATGGTTTCCTCAGAGTATGGCTAGCCAATCCATCTCCATTTCTTCCTGCCTATTTCTTTCACAGTCGGTTCCTGGTTGGTTCGCTCCCAGAGATCTCTGCTGTTGATCTTTTCTGGCCATCTGATCTTGAGTGGTATTGAGCGAAGATAAGTATTAATGAAGGTCTGTAGTTTGTTTGAGATGCTCGATGGCACAGTGGTTAAGACTCTCGCCGACCATGCACATGGTCCGGGGTTCGATCCCCTGCCGACGCACACCCGATATCTATGGTCGACCTGCAAAATTTGGGCTACCGATATCCATGCTGAAAATTCCATACTTGTACTGAAAATACGGTGTGGCATCAAGCTGTAATCAAATTAAAAAATTTAAAAAGAAAAATTTATGACGCGCCAAGTCTCTGATCCGTATAGTAGCACTGACTTCACATTGGAGTTGAAAATCCGGATCCTATTTTTGATGCTGAGTGCTATTGACCTCCACACAGACTTGAGAGTAGTGAAAGCTTGTCTTGCTTTTCCGATCATCGCTGCTTTGATATCCTCATCAGTTCTACCGGCCTGTAGTTGAAACGGTGCTTCCTAGGTAGGTAAAAGAGGTTGTTTCTTTCAGGTTCCTCCCATTTATGCTGATCTTTGTCTGTTGTTGGTGGTGGTGTTGCCCAGGAATCTCCATCACCTCTGTTTTCTCTATGTTCACCTGAAGTCCTATCTTTGATGCTTCTTCTGCCAACTTGTTGCTTTTCACTTGCATATCTTCCATTTTATGGGAAATCAGACATATGTCATCGGAGAAGTCGAGATCCACCAAGTTTTTATGTGAGTCCATTTTATACCTGTTTCCTCATTGCCCGCTGTTTGTCGCATTATCCAGTCTACTGCAATCAGGAAAATCACTGGCGATAGTAGGCAGCCTTGTCTTTGAGGTTATAAAAATGAGCAATCACGCTTTATACTTTTTCCTAAGGCAATACGAAGTTTGACACTTAATCAAATCACAGTTAGAAATGTTATATTTGTTAGTACTACTAGGTAAACCTCACCTTATTAAAGAGCTTCAAGGTTGAAAAAAATCCAGAGTGAAAGCGCTTTTATCACCCCAGTGCGAACAAATCGATTTAACACTGATGATTACTGACTGGTTTCAACATAGAACTTTGCACAAAGTATGACAGCTCGAGTTGCCAAACTCCATGTAGCACAAAAAGGGATTCCGTCAGAGATGACGTGATCTGGCTAATACCAAACGAGCCTTTTGTATTCGTGGTGAGATGTCGTCAGCGGTCAATGCATTGCATGATAGTCTAGGGGAGATGGCTAAACCCTGATTCCAAACCTCCAACGACTGGCGTATGAAGCTCACTGGAGCTCACCGGCAGACGTATGGACAAAGGGCTTGTTGGATGTCTGGCCCCATTCAAAAAGGCGTATGAACCGAACTCCGGTCACCGGCTGCCAATGGATAGTGGACTCCCTACTCCACTCCTACTGTCTTGTAGGTCACACTTGGTTGTGTAAAGGCTAGAGCTGCACTCTCAAACAAAAGGCCAAGCGATTCTGGGGACATCACTCGTACCAAATTCCCATGAAACTTCATGAACTCTCTTACAAACGTCAAGGCTGATATGGAGTGCCTGGGGCTACAAACCGTCTACGGACTCCGTCTGTGGAACAAGAATTGGATAACCCTGTCGCAAAACCTTGCATCAGATCGCCGCCCCTGGGCAGCGATGATTCGAGATGTTCATGAAGTCGGCTCATCCTCCCGTAGGAGATAGCCGAAGTAAAGTAAAGTAAGGTCAATGCATTAGGTCTGATGCAACTTCCTAAATAAGCGAAGCAGTCAACATTTCACTCCATATCTTTAAGTTAGCAGTAGGTGCAGTTAAATCCTGCAGTATCATTTTAATGAGTGAATCGCACGTTAAACATCCAAAGATTTCATTCTCAAGGTGTTTAGAGGACTCTACATTTTCACGTAGTAGCACACTATCACCTACACACTCTAAGTCGACATGACTATCCCGTGGTAACTAGACAATCTCCAAGTCATTTAAGGTCACATCCACTAATAGATCTATAATGAAATTAAACAAAGTGGGGGCAGTGGTCATCCCCAACAGACTGTTATCATTTCAGATGACAACTTTGTAAGCTGTTACACAGCTATGTGAGTTCGAGTAGTGTGTCTTAATTAGTGAGATGTACTCTCTGGAACCGCTGAGGACGGCGAAGTTATATAAGTAGAGTGTGTCTTAATGAAAGGCAATATGTCTGCCACTTAAAAGATGCATAAGGTCTTAACCTTTAACCGCTGAATTAGTAATATTTTATTCAGCATAAATGGAAGGAACTTGAAAGAAACAACCTCTTTTACCTACCTGGGAAGCATCGTTACAACTACAGGAAGATGGAACTGACGAGGATATCAAAGCCAAAATCGGAAAAGCAAGACAAGCTTTCACTACTCTCAAGTCTGTGTGGAGGTCAACAGCACTCAGCATCAAAAGTAACATCCGGATTTTCAACTCCAATGTGAAGTCAGTGCTACTCACTAAACGGATCAGAGAATTGCACTGCGCGTCATAAAAAGCATCTCAAACAAACCACAGACCTTCATTAACAGTTGTCTTCGCTCAAGATCAGATGGCCAGCCAGAAGAGATCAGCAACAGAGATCTCTGGCAATGAGCGAACCAACTCAGCAGGAACCTATTGTGAAACAAATAGGCAGGAAGAAATGGAGATGGATTGGCTGGTCATACTCTGAGGAAACCATCAAGTGACATCACTGGACAAGCCATTGCTCGAATGGAACCCGACTGAAAGGGAAGCGGCGAGTTGGTCGTCAGTGCGAGGGTGGGTGACTTGGAGGAGGTCATGTGAAGAGGAAATGAAAGCGTGTGGTCAGACTTGGAGCCAGGTGAAGACTCTAGCAGGGAACCGAACGCAATGGAGACGCACGGCTGAAGCCCTATGTTCCTCTAGGAATTAAAGGAAACAATAATAATATATTGAGAGTGTATTAGCTATACACGCACAACTAAGTGAATTTATTCCAGGCATGAATAAGAGTTATTTTATCAGTACACAGTAGCATGATCACCTTGTTAGTGCCTTGTCTCAGGTAACCTGGTCCCCTCTATATTTCTTTTTGAAAATTTATCAAATTACTGAGTGCTTACGACAAGAAATAAAATTTCAAAACTAAGGTCATTTCCAAAGTACGCAGTTCAATGTGAAAATCCTTCGGAAACTAAAAATAGTCAGATCATGATACATGGTCTGCTTGACACTATAAATAGCTACCAAGGGAACAAACAAATCTTTTTGAATGTATTACTTTTGATAGTTGGTCAGACATCAGAAATGCCCGTCAACTTTACGATTTTAAAAATTTTTAACGGGTGACACCGTAAAATTATAAAAGAACACAACAATAATCATCGACCTTTTTTAAAAAAAAACTATTAGTCTGGATAGTGTTATTTGAAAAACGAGTTTTATCTGAAAAATGTGACCACTCGAATTTCAAATTTCATTGACTGTATCACCAGTTAGCCAGAATTCGAGTGATTTAAAATGAATCGGATCGCTTAGCCGAAGTTTAACCGGCTCCACCTGTGACGCGTGGAATCCCAAACAACTGTCTGCTGTTCAGATCACTTCAAGCTGACTGGCAAGTACTACTGTTTGACGTTAGTGTTCTCCGACTACTCATAGTATACACCGAAATATTGACCACGCCAACCAGTCAACTTCTGATCATGTACCGAGACTGGATTCTCACGATTGTATCTGCGAATTAAAAAGTACTGCATTGTATATCAAACTGTTTGTTAATTAGTTTAAACAAATGCGTTTCATCTTTTAGTGTTTTGTTGTTCAGGTGACACAAACTCGTAATAGAGCAGCAGCTGTATTACACATACTGGTATATGACTGTTGAAATACACTACCTTCCACTAAATTCAGAACTATCTGTCTCCGATATAACTGTAACTACCTAGAGACGTAACGCTGTTCGAAAATAAACTTCTTTTGATGACACGTGTAACACGCCTCGATCACTACAAACTAGTGTATACATTTTACAATCCCTAGTCAGTTCATAAAACAAATGACCTCCTAAGATAAATGAATCTCGAACTATTTGCATCATCTCGCCAAATCATGTAACTTTTCTCTGTGATATCTGTACGTGTGTGGTCTTTATCGGTTCCAAGAGAATGTGGGACAAATGATCAATTACGAAGGATGACAACCTGAAATAATCATACACTTCTGCGCAACGTTTTGCATCAGTTTCTCTGAGGAGTTTACCAATCTTTGTCTAATGACGTAAAAAGTAGACAGTAAAAGCTACCTTAACTTTCTTAAAACACAATTAGTTATTAGGAAGGCGTAAGTCAACAAAGTGACCTCTTTTCGTAACTTCACTTCAAAGCTGCTATTCACGGGATTAATATATACAATGTTACTTGACGAGTAATAACAAGGGATGAAAAATAGTGGATAACCCTACGTAATCGAAAGGGTTAACAACTAATCAAATCCCTACAAACAAAATCTTGAAAAGTAGTCTGAGGCTCGACAGTGCCTAGCTGCAGGATAAAGTTGCCCGGATTTCTAGTCATAAACCGTAACCAGTAGTGTCCACCCGGTCGGGAGTGAGGACAAATACTCGCCGATGATATTGGCTGGTGTTCGCGCTAAAATCAAGAATTGGTAGGAGTTAGAATTCATGGGCCACTGAGTTGGGTCCCGGCGACTGAATGGTCTACGAGCTTGCCTTGTAACCGGAAAGTCTCGGGTTCGATACCCGGTGAGTGCATACTGCCGATGGGTCCCAAACTAGAAGGAAATAGCTGTTCAGTACTCCCTGGTTTTCAATGGCACTCTGGCTGGATTCAACGTAGGACTTGGCACCGAAGTGCAGCAGTTCCAGTTGCCACGTTCCAAATAGCAAACAAAGGTAGACAGGAAAATGGGTGAAGAGAATCAATAGAGTTTTGACAAGTATAAGAGTGAAACAGAATGAGTAACAGTAGAAAGGAATATGAAAGATTACAGAGATTGAATACATCTGCGTAAGCCATTGACAACGATTTTGAGCCATGTCACCTATTGTCTCCAGTTATTGATTCCTAGAGTCCCGAGGGCTCCAACCCGGAAGTCTGCATCTCCCTACCTGACTCAGTTTAACTGTCAAGGATTTCATGGATTGATTGATGCTATGTTTTTGTTTGGCCACCACTTACTCTTTTCCAATCTGCACCTATATCAGCTAGTAATGCCCACCGTGGTGGGGGGGGCGATGGTTAGGCATGCGCAGCACGTGACCTAGCCATCTCAATCTATGTAACTTTATAGCCTCTTCGAATGATTTTCCCTCGATTGATTGCCCAACACTCTACGCCTAACGTCAACATTACTTACCTTATTATGCCACCTAACGTGAGAAAGAGATCGTAGACATCTATGATCAAAAACAGTCAACCTTTTCATGTCTTCAACTCGTATTGGCCATGTTTCAGAGCTATAGAGAAGGATCAATGGCACTCTAACTGATATCAAACTTGAAATTTGTTAGGTAATGAATAATCATTCGAAAATAACAGACAGAAGACGAGAAAACAAAAGAGTGAAAATGGATTACAGTAACTTAAAAAGACTACACTAGTTTATCATAGCACACCTATCGATTATTAACAAATGACTACTCATCACTTAAATGTATATATATTCCTAAATAACTGCGCAGCTTTGAAGTGAAGTTACAATAAAGGATTTCTTTGTTGGCTTATGCAATCTTAACTATATGACGAATGAAATATTACTCAGGGAAAACTGTTACTACACTATGTGCGGGGTGAAGGTGTACAACGACTTCACAAAATCAAAATACAATTTGTAGAAGAAAAATTATTTATATATAGAGATAAAAATTATGGTTGCATAATAGATTAAATAGTTTAACAATTATATATTATTAATCAGTACATACAATATATTATTTATAGGAAGGGTAGAAATTAAAATAATGCCAACTTAAAGTTAAAGTTATATATTTACATTTATTACAATGATATCGTCTCACCGTCGAACTGAGATATAGCAAAGGCCAATTTGTGTTTCTATACAGAAAAACAAAGAGAAATTCAAAGGAAAAGCAGTGAATTCTTGGAAAATAAAACAACTTTATAGACAAGTGACCCGATGACTAATCCTTATCTTTCTCTCTGCCCTACACACGCTTCTTCTGTTTTGTATTAAAAGGCGTGCATAAACATTTATAAGTACTTCCTTCATATCACAATTAAGCGGCCATACAAAATGCCTTAGTTCATACGACTGAACATTCAGCTAAAAAGATGGAACACTAAAACAACCCACCTAGAGAAACCCAACATGCAACGGACAACTAATAAACTCCAATAGTTGAGTGCCTCTATGTACATAGCGAAACCTCAACTGTTCACTGTGCCAAAATTTGCTGCCTTTCCACTGTGGAAGAGGAGCCGAACACTCTGAAAACATTCTCCTTGAAAATGGTTGACCAGAAGATTTCATGACAAAAACTATGAAGCCTAAATGAATGAAACCTCCCACACTTACTTCCCTACCTGAATCTATAATTCAATAGAGACTCATAGGCAGAAATAATGAGAAATCGTCTATTCCTTCCATTAAAGAAAAATATCTTTGTGACAGAACTTTCACCAGTCTTTCCATATTAGTTTTTTTTATTAGATGTATCACACATTGAAACAGTATTATTTACTGGATGACGTTTCGGACAAAATTTATTGTTCATAATCATATCAATTATAATCACACTTTGACTAGCCTTCGCTACAAAACCAATGATTCTCATGAACGTGAAGGATAAGCTATAACTCCTGGTCTCATCGATATGTCTATCAAAGCAATTGCTCCTGTAGGAGTAGATATGTTGGCCGCACTCAGCGTTCGCTATCTACACGTATCATCGAACACTTACCTTCATGGTTTTATAACGGAGAAAAAAATTCCTCCCCAATGCTGTCCTGGAACACCCGATCGAATCTGGATATCGAGCTAACTTGCAAACCAACTTCAAAGTCATCTACAGAACACGCGGGAATCTTGCCAGAGGAGTATAAATCAGACTTCTACAAGCCGCAGAAGCGATGGCAATTTACATGTCAAATCCCGAGTTCTGTGCACAAGAAAAGTTTTTCAGTCACTAAACACCTACAATGGATCTAATCTGTCTTAACACCGGATACATATATTTTGGTTTTTTAATTGTATTACGTCCCCTGTCCCCGCCGATCAGTTTCTACCCCTTATTATCACTGTGGTTAACTTGACTCTCGTTCAATTTTAGCTGATTCCTACCCAATCCCATCAACTATATTACGTCACTTAATTTACTTATTTAATCTTATTTCAATTTCGATCCGATTATCACTTTCTATATTACTTCGTTTATTATATGAAATTTACAACTTAAATGACACATATTTGGAAATATGTCTTCTGTTGTAGAGGGGATATATGCATATGTGATCATACAGCTTGAGAATATCGCTGAAGAGAATACCTCTTCACTGACCGCCTTTTCTTTTTCACTGAGTGTGGTTCAACTGACAGTTGCAGCGAGACGTGTGAATGACAAATTGTCACATCAAATCGCGAAGGTTCTTTTCAAGTCTCAAACGTTATTATTATTATTTCCTTTAGTTCTTAGAGGAACATAGGGCTTCAGCCATGCGTCTCCATTGCGTTCGGTTCTCTGCTAGAGTTTTCACCTGGCTCCAAGTCTGCCCATACGCTTTCAATTCTTCTTCCCATGATCTCCTCCAGGTCACCCTTGGACGACCAACTCGTCGCCTCCCTTTCGGGTTCCACTCGAGGGCTTGTCTAGTGATGTCACTTGCTGGTTTCCTCAGAATATGGCTAGCCAATCCATCTCCATTTCTTCCTGCCTATTTGTTTCACAATCGGTTCCTGGTTGGTTCGCTCCCAGAGATCTTTGTTGCTGATCCTTTCCGGCCATCTGATCTTGAGTATTGAGCGAAGACATCTGTTAATAAAGGTCTGTAGGTTGTTTGAGGTGCTCTTTGTGACACGCCAAGTCTCTGATCCGTATAGTAGTACTGACTTCACATTGGAGTTGAAAATCCCGATCTTATTTTTGACGCTGAATGCTGTTGACCTACACACAGACTTGAGAGTAATGAAACTTGCCTTGCTTTTCCGATCCTCGTCAGTTCCGCCTGTAGTTGAAACAATGCTTCCCAAGTAGGTAAAGGAGGTAGTTTCTTTCAGGTTCCTTCCATTTATGCTGATTGCTGTCTGTTGTTGTTCGCCAGGAATCTTCATCACCTCCGTTTTCTCTATGTTCACCTGAAGTCCTATCTTCTCTGGATGCTTCTTGTGCCAACTTGTGGCTTTTCACTTGCATATCTTCCAGTTTGTGGGAAATCAAACATATATCATCGGCGAAGTCCAGATCCTCCAAGTTCTTTGTGTGAGTCCATTTTATGCCTGTTTCCTCATTGCCCGCTGTCTGTCGCATTATCCAATCTACTGCAATCAGGAAAATCATTGGCGATAGTAGGCAACCCTGTCTTACTCCTGTCTTCACTTCGAAGGATTCCGTGAGCTTCCCGTTGTGGATTACTTGGCATGCAGCGTTGTCATACAACTGTTGGATGAGATGTATAATTGTCGGTGGCACCCCATAGTAGCGTAGGAGTTTCCAAATCACCTCTCGATCGACGCTGTCGAAGGCCTTTTCAAAGTCGATGAAGTTGAGATAGAGAGGTGACTGCCATTCCAAACTTTGTTCAATGATGATCCGTAGTGTGGCGATTTGATCAATACATGACTTGTTTCTTCTGAATCCAGCTTGTTCCGGTCGAAGTTTTTCATCCAGGGCTTGTTTGATCCTTTCCAGGATGATGCGGCTTAGTATTTTGCTTGGGAAGTCTCAAACGTAGCTTGTTACAATGAAGGACAGTTAGATTTACTTGAAGTCACAATCTAGTAGACAAGACTGCATTTTATCACTACTCTCTAACAAAAACGACAACAACAACAACAACCACGAGATGGTAAATACCCAAACTAATGACCACCTCCTCCTACTGGTTGAAAATTTTAAACGTCTATACTAGAGAGAGAGTAAGTAAAATCTCTAAAACACAGATTGATTGTACAAACAATGCCTGTTTTAAAATTTTTAAACTCACTTTCACAGCTGCTAAAATAAACTCAATATCTGATTGAATATCTTTCTCAGGAATTTGATATATAAGTTTTGGAGTGGTTGGAGATAGGGTAACTGGTTTCCTTCGAGGTTCAAGATTTGGACTGGGGAGATAAATATCAGATTGATCTGAAGATATTGAAGATTCTCTATCAACATCTGTAATACGCCAAAAAAAAACCATAAATATACTTAGAGTGAATGTCAACTTATATAAAAAATAATATAGGCCTAAAATAAGTATGAATGATCAATATTTATCGTAAATGTTAAGCTTATGACTGATTATTTATAGTTTTTAGCAAATAATATCTATGTCGTATGTTACTGACAAGTATATGGATAGAGACATTAAATATGCGTATAACAACAGAAGACAAGGGCCAGGCAACAGATCGTTTATTGAAGAAATCAAGAGGTTATTTATATATTTTTATGTATATTATTATTCGTAATTTTTAACAGAGAAACAGCGTCTTCTGATTGGTTGTTTTCTCGCTGAAAGTTAATCTATCATCACTTTGTGGCTGTTTCTTTGACGGTCACACCATACACCTGCGAATCGTATCCGCCCACGCAAAGTCTTTGCTCTTGTTTTTTTTTTCTCATGACCAAGATTTGGGACGTAAATTGCTGTCTACTACCAATTTTGGCTAGCAGACAGCTCTCTTGCCACATACACACACCATCTGCAAGAATATCGAATCGCGGAGAGGTGGATGCTTGTGAAACAACATGGTGTAAACGTGACAGGAATACACAAACAAGCACAATATCAAAGATATATGCAAATTGTGAACCATACATGGTAGACATATTTAGCCTATTTCTGTACACTGAGTTGCCAATCTATTGATAATTCAGTTGCTGCATACTCTTGTCTTCTGCCGTATAATACACTGAGACTGGTATTGTAATGGTAGAGGACTTGGTAAAGGAATGTTTATTTACACAATGATATCTCTATAGAGCCAAATTATGTACACCTTATCTTCAACGAAGGTGCGTCGGTGGAACAGTGGTAGAATGCTCGCCTACCACGCAGGTGGTTCGGCGTTCAACCCCCCTCCGACGCACTCCTTTACCTCGCTAAGCCAGTAATAAGATTGGTAAAGAGGGAAGGTTGGACATGAGGCTAGCAGCCTTATCCCGCAAAAATAAGCACCACTGCTACCGAAACTTCAAGCCTCTAGCTTGAAACCCTATGTTCTACTGGGAACGTACAGGAATAAAAAATATATCTTCAACGCACGATTTGCACAGCTCTTCCGTGTTGTGCTACGTCTAGCCTTCATATCGTGTTTCTTTGTGGTCCTTTCACGTTTCTCCGCAACGCTGAATCATTTGCTTTCTCTGACGTGAAACTTATCTCCCTGCTATGTGATATTTTTACGCTGATGAACGTCTCTTTACATACTACTGATAAATCTTACCAGTAGCACATACTACAGTATGTCTTAGCCAAGAGTGGAATAACTGACTGATTAACTGGTTTCAATGTAGAACTTTGCACAGGTTTTCAGCAGTTCAAGTTGCCACACTTCATGTAGCACACAAAGCAAGAGAACAGAATAAAGACAGATAATAAACAGCTGTGTGAGGGGAAAAGAATAGTAATATGGATGCATCTGCGCCGCTGAGGACGATTTTGAGTGGAATAACTACAACTCCAATAATGAAACTGAGTAAGAATCAGTTAACACACCTTGAGATCGTATACTACTACTACCAATACTGCTGCTAATTTGCTAATTACAAAGTTCATATTCACTGAGGGGTAAATACATTTAGTTTTCCTTCCTCTTGAATATTTCCGTTTATTGTACTTTAGTTGGATTTTTTTTCTCCACCTTGATGAAGCGTGACAAGTTGGACTGTTGCCCCCAAATTCTTTTGAATACAGTTCCTAGAAAAGGTCTTTTACGTTCCAGGCCAAGAGCCAGACACTCTTATTGTGTGAACGCTGGGTGATACTAAATAGTTACCCAGACTGAGGTAGATGGAGCGGGGTTCGAAACTGAAACCCACTGAATGAAAGCCGGGAACTTCGGCCAGTGAGTCACTTAGCTACACCTAAATGCAAAGTTCTACTCTCTGAAGCAACTGCAGCATGCAAAGAGATGTGAATCATGATACAGTAAAGCTAACAAGCAAATATGAATATACGTGGGGGGGGGGGGGGAAGAAACTGACACCTGAATGAATAACTTTATACTATGTCAACGATAGTCTATAACTATTGATTCAATAAACTGAACTGAACAAAACTCAATAAAACTTCAGTTGACTTCACTAGATGAAGAAGGCGTTGATTCGGCATAAGCAGTAAATTTCTTAGCTGCTTAACTATAAATACATTTTTGTACTTACTTTTAGGAGTTTTATATCCACGAACAATACGCTCATATTGAAGTTTACAGATACTCTCTTGAAGACGTACACGAATCTGTTCTTCAGCTGCTAGAAGTCGCTCCTTGGCATCACATTCAACAAGTAGTAATTCGTTGTCCACCTCTTTATTGACTACTTCCACAGCGAATCGCATTCTGTATTTTGCCACCTTCAAAAAAAAACAAATAAGGACTAGGCTTTCTATTGAGAGACAATACAGAAAGTCACTGAATCACAAAGTAAAATAAAAACTCACTTTTGATGGGGTACACACAGAATGAGTCACGGGTTTATTTGGATTACCACTTCTGAATAGTGTTTGTTGTTGATCACAAAAACACATACACACAGAGACGACTAAGTGGCCCAAAGCGCTGCCGCTCGTGACTCCAAAGTCGGCGAACATTCTGAAGTGTTGTTTTGTATTCTGTATACACAATAAAACAAACTTCAGGCATAATTGAAAAGTAATGGAATCAAAATCATTACTTTTTGTTGCATATTTCACAAACAACCTATATTAAACTATACACAATTTCCCTTAAACTAAATTAATGGGGCGTCTCTACCATCATTATTTTTGGGCGCACATCTCCTTTCCCCCCAATTCATATTGACAAGCTTGCATAGCAGTCAAGTTTAAAATCATACGATGCTTTTTGAAATTCAAATATCTTAGTACAGTACCATATCTCTGACGAAATCTCAGCACGGATACAGAGGGCTAGTTTCGCATATGCCAGTTTACGCCGTCTCTGGTGTAGACGTGATATCCGACTATCGACCAAGGAGCGTGTGTACTGCTCATTAGTCCGCTCCGTCCTCCTTTATGGCTGTGAGACCTGGCCATTGAGAGCAGAAGACATGAAAAGATTAGCTGTGTTCGACCATAGGTGTCTGCGTTCTATCTCTCGTGTGAAGTGGTATAATAAGGTGAGCAATACTGAGGTTAAGCGTCGAGTGCTAGGTAGGTGGGAGGGGAAATCAATCGACGAGGCTGTGAAGTAGCTACATAGACTGAGATGGTTAGGACATGTGTTACGTATGCCCAGTCATCGCCTTCCTCGACAATGGGCAATGTTAGTTGATATAGGGTCAGGCTGGAAAAGAGCTAGCGGCGGTCAAACCAAAACATGGCACCAGTCAATGAAATCTACAACAGTTAGTTTAAGCCAAGTAGGAAGGTGTAGACTTCCTGACTGGTTTGGGTCCTCGGGACGGTAAAAACCAATGGTTGGAAACAATTGGTGACATGGCTCAAAATCGTTCTCAAGGGCTGGCTTGCGCAGATGCATCCACTCCTTGTGACTCATGATTTCCAATGAAACTGTTTTGTTCTTCGTTATTACTATTCCTTTGTCTCACACCTCTGTTTACTATCTCTAATGTGCATTTTTCTTCTACTTTTTTCTCTTGCTTTGTGTGCTACATGGAGTGTGGCGACTTGAACTGCCGCACATATGTGCAAAGTTCTATGCCGAAAACAGACAGACCTTCTAGTCATATTACTGTGACTAGGCCGTCTTTTGAACTAGTCAAAGGAATCTAAATGTGAGTTCTTTATAGATCTCTTTATTAGATAGATTATTATCTTGTAAATATATGTACCTGTTTGTTTTTACTTTCTCAAGAACCAGTAACTAACTTGGAGTCTAACTTGGTGTAATCAACCAATATATGGTTGCTAGTTTCTTTGTTGGTCATTTGAAAACAGGAGATGGTACTAATAACAATTCAAAGCGTGTTCAGTATTCAAACAAATGCGCAAAAATACCCGATAAACACCTGAACAACTTTCTGAAGCCTAAATTAAGACTGTTTGTTTGAAAGCTGAAGGCAGCAAGCGTAAACAATCCGGATTGCTTAAGCATACTTGAGCCAGAAATTGCATTGTAGGATAGATTTGTGAAAAAATACATACACCTGCTCAAAAGACCATATACAGGTAATTGATTTAAACATAAAGGGTTTTGTTTTCGTTGACTGAGACCCACTTACTTATAGCCGTCTGAAAGTATTCATTATGACTTCTTTGGCAGGTTGTAGAAATAAATGGCTAAATAAAGGCCCCTTAGGTAAGTGGAGCTACGCTTCTTGTTGGCTATATTAGAGTGGGTTCAATAAATGTGAGTGTGACACTAAATATAATGGAGTAACAAACTAAGGTACACTCTCTAGACAAAAACAGGTAAAAATTGGAGACTTACTGGTGCAAGAAACACTGTTAATATGCATGTGCTGTTAAAATCTATCCAGACCCAAGGCTACTAGCGAACACAAAAAAGCCATATTCGTAATAGCTTAACAAGGTATACAGAATGAAACAGTTGTCTCTTGGAATTCTAGCTTACTAGAAAGCTTGGTTGAATAGTAATAAGACTAACAGCAGTGGGTCAAAATAATGTAATTTGCTTACATTATAGCAGAGAATGGGACTGAGAGCATGCTAATATTGCCAGCAGCAAGCGTGTAACAACAGTGAGGTAGTCAGGCGAGGACACAGCACACTAGGCCGAAAAGCCCTTGACTGTTGGTTTGAGCTGTGTACAGAAGCGTGGGCGTATCTTCGTGATGCCAAAATCAGTACATGAAAAGTACTGATGACACGGTTCTCAAAGTGCAGAAGATGTGTTCACTCCTTTCTATTATTCATACATCCTAAAACTGCTGACCAGTGTTTACTCAACCACATTTTTTACAGTACATCTTCGTCCATTGCAGTTTCATAATATTTGTTCATTATACAATTATGCATGCTTATTTGAAGTGCAGCAACTTGAACTGATGCATTTTTGTGCAAAACGTTCGGCGTTATTAAGTCAGAGACTCGATTACCTTTCCTTAATAAATAAACTAACAACAACGATCTTTTTGTGAGTTTTCGCAGGCTGAATAATCACTGAAAAGCTGAGAAGTTAATATATAACTGATCTGTTCTCAGGGGATCATCAGCGAACACAGAAGTGTCCATTGTTCCTCGATTATTATCCCTTTCTAATGATGACTGTCCACCTGATTCAAGATATTAACGTTAATGAACAGTTTAAAAGAAACATCCAATAACATAGAAAATGGCATACCTGTGATCTAATCTTATACGATTCTTCGACCAAAGATACGACATGAAGAAATTCTGGTGCAGTACCCGATTTGGCTTGAGATAATTTGTTCTCCGCTTGCATTAATCTTTCATTGTATAGTAACTCCTTGACTTGTTTAAATTCCCATTCCAACTCTGAAATCTCTGACTGCAATTCCCTTTTCAGAGATTCAACCTCTACATCTGTGAGCTCTTCCCCAACACCTTCATTTCGAAAATCAGACTCCTGGAAATCTTCTTCATTAGAACGATCTTCATCTACTTGACAATAATCATTTAATTCTAAATTTTACAAACCTTCATCAGCCATAGTTGAATAACAGTGACTTGATAGATCTGATTTATAATTGAGAATTATTATAAAAAATTATAAAACATATGATGATAGCCAAGTCTATGTAGTTTGACACTTGTGCTTTATGATGTTAGGCAGTAAGGTTATGATTCTCTTGAACTATAATTCATTGGCCAAATATTCTGATTGCTAACGAAGAATTCAAAAGAAAACAATGTTAGTTAGGCATGAATTTTTGTACGGATTTTCGATTGTTTTCAGAATAATTATGTATGAATAATCTCTCACATATCTATGTATCATGGTTTCAACTACAGGCGGCACGAATTAGGATGTCAAGTCCAGGCCAAAATGGGAAAAGCAAGACACACTTTCACTAACCTGAAATCAATATAGAAAACTGTTGCACTCATCATAAAGAAAAAGATTCAGATCTTCGATACTAATGTCAAGTCAGTGCTTCTTTATGGTTCAGAGAATATCAGCATGAGACACCAAAAGCATTTTCAACAAGCTTCAGACATTTATCGACAGGTGCCTTCGCTCCATACTGAAGATAAGACAGCTGTTGGAAACGAATAGCAACAGGGATCTCTGGGAATAAACCAAGCAAGAACCTATTACTTAAGATATATGCCGAAGAAAAAGGCGATGGATCGGAAACACGGTGAGAAAACGATGACCTGGGCGTAAGCCTGAGGATGACATGGTTGAGGTCATGTAAAGAAATGAAAGCTTACGGGCAATCGTCGAGCCGTCTTAAAAGTGCTGCATAGAGCAAGCAGGATGAAATGGATATATGCTGTTGAAGCCATATTTTCCAATCATAACCCTCCAAAGGCCTCAGGATGGTCGGGGGTGGGTGCCTTGCGCTGCGGGTTGGCCACCCCTCCGCACACCTCTTCAAATGCTCCCATATGACCGGGCGTCTTACACAGCCTCTCCTGAGGAAGTCCTACTCACTGCCTTCACGTGGCAGAGGTGTTTTTCACCAAAGTGAGAGGGCGAAAGCGGATGCCCGGCGCTCTTCACTGGGTTGACTGTCCATTGGATGACAGTCTAGGGGAGATGGCTAAACCCTGATTCCAAACTTCCAACGACTGGCGTATGAAGCTCACTGGAGCTCACCGGCAGACGTATGGACAAAGGGCTTGTTGGATGTCTGGCCCCATTCAAAAAGGCGTATGAACCGAACTCCGGTCACCGGCTGCCAATGGATAGTGGACTCCCTACTCCACTCCTACTGCCTTGTAGGTCACACTTGGTTGTGTAAAGGCTAGAGCTGCACTCTCAAAGAAAAGGCCGAGCGATTCTGGGGACATCACTCGTACCAAATTCCCATGAAACTTCACGAACTCTCTTACAGATCGCCGCGCCTGGGCAGCGATGATTCGAGATGTTCATGAAGCCGGCTCATCCTCCCGTAGGAGATAGCCGAAGTAATGTAATGTAATCATAACCCAGAGGAATAATAATCATGAAAGGTCTTACTATGAAAGAAAGTATTTCTTGTTCTTCCGATGTCAATATTATACTTCAGTTATAAAGCATAGCAGTCCAAAACAATGTAGGACTTAGATACAATACATCAACTGTTAGGAATGCTGCAAGATGTGACATAGCAGCAATATACACTCATCAATGTAAGTTTTAAATTGCATTTTAGGTTTATATGCAGATGCAGGGTACATTTGGTTTTATATAAACGCAGAGAAACGATAGAATCTCCGGAAAATCTTACGAAAGAAATAGTTATAACTAGTTTTTTGTTGACAGAAACAGTTAAACAATCTTCTGGTATATACTAATGGCTAAGAGAAATTAGGAGCTACTGTACCAGTCAACGCTTTTCAGCCATGCCGAAGTGATCTAAAAACATATGTATTAGTACAGTGTGGACTGATTATATAAATGGTATGTGCTAAAAGGGAAAAATCGCTCGTTCTCTCTGGCTAAACGAGCGACCTAAACACAGAATTAAATCAAGTACTTACAATGTACGCAGTTCAACACAAATTTTGATTGTAGTTCCCTTTTGCATTTATATCGATTCAAACTGGCTGGTAAACTGCCGATTTGTGTGGGTGATAGGCAGCTTTCCATACCACTCAACAATATATCACAGCTTCTAAATCCACATAAAATATCATAGCACATCACGATTCTGACAGTGCAATTCGACGGAAACACATACGCCAGACTGTCAACTTTTACCTCGAAACTGCCCCCACTTTCTTTACCATAACTTATTGCTATATCTGCATGCCTAGGGAAACAAGGATTACTTAATTACTGCAAACTAGATGCGTAAAAGTATACAATTTCATTACTTTAACTGATATCACATGCTTACAGTTTAGTTTTAAATGAGCGTCTTCCAACTTTCTGGACCCCAAGGTTTTCGTTAGTGAGTTCAACTGACATCTCTGCGTCTCAGACTGACGGTGGATGACTTCATGGAGTGATGCAATGTTTAGTTTTGGCTGCCACTAACTCTCTTACATCTACTACTATGTCAAAACTGCCCGTTGAAAATGTGATAGTTCGGTGTGCATATCACAAATCTAAATCAATTAAATAGATTGAACTTTCCATTTTAACCACCGACTTATACTGGCTACCAAAGATTGTAAGGTTGGTTGAATTATTGTTTAATATATTACTCTACCTAACGCCAGGAAGAAATCAACGGAATCTATGACGGGAACTTTATCTTCTGATAACTATTCTTAATGAACATCTTCCAGCTGAACAACAAGGTCGTCACATTTTCTTTAGTACAAATTAAAATCAGCTGTCGCTAAATAGTTAATTAATGGTTCCTAGCACACCTGGGATATTCATGGACTACTGTTGCGTAAACACAACTGCCGGAACGCACTTATCAGCCTTAGCACTTAAAAGGCCGCGAAGCTGTGCAGTGCAAATGGAAACGAGGCTATTCAAGGAATTCATATATAGCAGATGAAATTCGAATTGTATTTAGCTCAAAACACAAAGGTACAACTCAAAGTACAATTTTTTACATGAATCTTAAGAGCAAGACGTTCAATAGAATCCCCAACCTGATTACTGACACAAATTAATAGGATCAAAAAATTCTGAAGCAATAACAGACCACTTCTCTACATTGTTTTACATGAGCAGGCACCACCCGTAGCATCAGCTCCAGCTGTTCTAGAAGAAGATGGGTTAGGTTGGGTCTAAACTAACCCAAACATTGTACCGTCATCCCTAAGCAGAACAGACACAGAAATTAATGAACGCAGTGAATTTCCCTCGATTTTTCTAAAATGACTGGCAGCTCACATAGCTGACCCAGCGAGTACTATCTTCAGGCTATACCTTTTAGACGAAGTGTCATGGGTGCAACCGGAAGAATGCAACAGAAGCCCTCATACATAAGGGAGGATCCAGGTACTTTTCTTTCAACTACATGCCTACCAGTCTTACCAGCACCTTGATCAAGATGCTGAAAGGAGGAATCAAGAAAGCATATTCGGAAAGCAACTTTAACACATCATGATTTCCGGTGATTACACAAAAGTCAGCAAAGATTTCAACAAGACACCTCATAAAATAATGGTTACGAAATTGGAAAGCTTTTGAATGACGAGAGATCTGTACAACTGAATCAAGGAATTCCACGGATATAAAAGACAACATCGGGGTTAACTCGAATCTCTCTAAATGGACGACGGTAAGTAGAAGTGTGCTACAAGGTTCTGCGCTTAGGATCCTATTTATTCTGTATGTCGATGAATCACCTGGCTTCAACAAGTCTGCTCTAGTTTTCTACAGAGATGACCTAAAATTTGGAGACATTTGAGATAACAGAGACAGACATCGCAAGAGGACCTCAACAGATCCTTAGATTGGTCCAAAGAATGGACATTTTCCATCACCCTAACGAAGTGCGCATCTACACGCACAGTAAATACAACAGAGGGGGAATACCGTTCATAACAATTCAGATGCACATGGATCTAGGTGTCATACTACATCATGGCCTAAAAACTAAGCCACTGTCGCGCGACGGAATCTTGCAGTTTTAGATCCCCATGGCAATAAGCAGCGCCTTTACTAGAATCAACAGTGAAATGTCCACTTTATATACATCTTCAGTGTGGTCAAAACTTGAAAACTACTTCCGAGTAGCTCACCACTGTTTCAAAAGACATATATTCTGATATGACCAATTTATCACATGCGTATAGGGTCAGCTGTTTAAATCTGTTCTTCTTATACTGTAGTCAGAAATCTTATTACAATGTTCAAAACTACAAGATATAATAATAATTTGCTTTATTCCAGAAACAGTACTAGCGGTACAGTGTGGAATTTTCAGCACATATGTGTTTATGAACCCGACTTTTTCTCTCTTTGCCTTTCCACGGTACCGAAACATTTTGAAGAATGTGGTGGCAGAGTTCAAACACTGGGAAGAAACTATGGCTAAGAAATACTGGTTCTCCCTTGATACTAAATATTGGAACGGACTGCCACATGGGGAATGATCTTGGCAAAACATTACTCAGACAGCAAAAACTATTAACACACTGTTATTTTCCAACCAAAAAGTTAAATGGATAATATTATGAACTTAAGCCTGTATTAAATCTCACAACTGAGAGATATATGCTTTCAGTAGTGTTCTATGTGTACTAGAAGACGAAAATTATTATACCCCAACAGTTTTGAAAATACATTACAGTATTTTAAAAATATATCTTGAAGAAAAAGTGGAAACTAATATCGCCAGGAGAAACAACATACCTCAACATCACAGAGTGTCGCCAGCTCTGAACAGCGCACGTTAATCAATATAACCTTAAACAAACAATCGTTTTCGACTGAAATTAAACATCACGTACAAGGTCATTGATGGAGTGAGACGCTCAAAGGTCATTTTCGTCCAAGTTAGTCGGCCATGTTGGATTACAGTTCCGTAGCTGTTCATTCACACACTGGTTTTTCCGTTTATCCAGCAGTTATTCACAACTTATCTTGATGCACATTGTTTACAAATGTTGCGTTTCACTTCATTATTGTTTCCGTTTCTGTTAAAATTAGTTATTTCGTTTGTTTCGAAAGTTTTTATCAGCAGGTCAGTGCATTCATTTCAATGTAATTGTTTCATACGTTGCATTCATGCATGGTTTCAAGGTTTTAGTTGTTTTTCCACTATTAATGAATTCGTACTGTGTAGAAGTTTTGGAAATTGTGCACATGAACATGTTTGGTTGGCGGAAGCAGTTGTTTCCAGTTCATTCGTTGGTTGCCGTTATTGTTGCTGGCTCAGTTGCTTACTTAACATGTAGAAATCTGGAAAAAGCAATGTCTGTCACATACATGTTTACAGCATGCAGCAATCTACGAGTCAATCTGGTGAGGAAAATACGATCAGAGTTGATATTAGCAAAGTTTTCGAAGAGCAAATTAAACCTGGAGAATTTAGGATCTGGGATGATGTTGAAAAAGCTTTGAAGCTTTTGAGAAGGTGAGCACAGTATCAGTGTGTCTATTATCAGTTAACAAACACCCGGTATATTGTCAGAGAATCTAAATTAAATAAGGATGAGCCACATGTGAAGTATGACTATGCGGTGTTTGTATGTACTTTTGGACACAAAAGGAAATCCGTAGGTAATCACATCCGCCTTAGAGGGTAAGTTTCCTGTGGTTGTTAATGTCTTATGGAGTAGATCTAAATACAGTGATCCGATATCATTGCAATGAATTCATTATACCATGTGTATATTTGATTCATAATCACTGTTGCACTCGGGAATATTTAAGGAAGGATGCCACAGCACGCAAATTAGATTAGTCTGAACTCTGTATAGTTAAGCCGATGGTGTCTGTTTCATCCGAACCTTAAAAAGTTATTGGTTACGTGGCAGAAGGATTCAAAAAACAGAATGACGTACAATGATCTATGAAATATAAGAGCTACTGTATGTAGGATTATATTTTACCTACAGATTTATTCTTTCCTCAGTACTGACGATACAGAGTCTCGGCTTAACTATAGTTAAAAACAGGATGACTTGACTTAAACTTTATCTGTTTCTAAAACATAAAATAAATCATACAATTACACCAAGAAAAATACACAAATCCACTGTCATTCAAAAAAGGACAAAAACGTACCGAACAGTATTGAGGGGACGAACAAAATGAACAGTTAATTAATAACATGTGCACATATAGAGTGACAGAAAACAAAGGACACTCAAGGTCACATCACGTGGTGTGAGTTACATTAAATTAACCAATAATCGCGACAAAGGGGTCACATAATACTGGGTAGCTGTCTGTCATACAGTCTATCTATCTGTCGCGATTAACACTCCCCGCGAACGATCACCACGTTGATTTCTTGTATCTGGGACCTTCAAGCTTCGGCTTCTTACAACAAACATACGCTTCTTATATCTCGCTCGACTTCTTGAGTTGCAGTTTTCAAACTAACCGCCCTGACGCGGCCATCTTGGTCATAGTACACCTGCTTAACTATAGCCATTGGCCAGAGACCTCTCGGTGTGTCAGTACTGTTAACTAGGACGAGATCACCAGGTTGTAGGTTGCGCTTTATATCCAACCACTTAGATCTTGCTCGCAGCACTGGAAGATATTCACGTAGCCATCTATGCCAGAACAAATCAGCCAAATGTTGTGCTTCCTTCCATCTTTTGTCATACGATGACGTTCTACTAGCTTCTATTCCTTCAAACGTCAACTGTTTATGAAGTAATAATAATTTGTTCGAAGTTAGAACACTTAATTCATCGCCGCCACCTGTCAACCTTACCAACGGTCGACTGTTTAAAATTCCTTCGGACTCCACCAAGAATGTTTCCAATGTTTCGTCTGTTAGCACTTTCTGAAATAATAGCGTCCGTAAGATCTTTCTAACAGATCTAATAACGCACTCCCATACACCTCCACGGTGACTGGCTCTAGGTGGATTGAAATGCCATTCACATCCCTTTTCTAGAAGATTATTCGCTATCTTTGTCTTATCCCAATTTCTAATAATTTGCTTCAAACTAGCATCAGCTCCCTTGAAGTTAGAACCGTTGTCACTAAATATGTGCTCTGGGTATCCTCTTCTTGCAGCAAACCTAGAGAATGCACACAGAGAGGAGTCAGTGTCTAAGGTATGTGCCATTTCGATATGAACCGCTCTTATCGATAAGCATGTAAACAGACAACTATAACGTTTTTCAACAACTCTTCCTCTCTTCGTAAAATATGGTCCAAAATAGTCCACGCCAACAGAGTTGAACGGTGGTACATGAGCCCTTAACCGGCACTCTGGCAATGGAGCTATTATCTGAGAACACGGTGCAGCATTAAGTCTCTTGCACAAGTAACATTGCCTCAATACTCTCCTAACTGTAGAATAACCTTTTAGAATCCAGAATTCTTCCCGAAGACTATTTAGAACATGCATGATACCTGCATGAGCATTCTGAAGATGACAATGCATCACTATCATATCGGTGACAAAGTGCTTACCGGGTAATATAATCGGATGCTTACTATCAAAGGGTAAGCATGATAATTGTAAGCGACCTCCCACTCGAATGATGTCATCTACCGCAAATGGAGTGAGTATCTTTATCGTAGATCCGCGGACAACGCCACCCTTCATGGCTTTGTAGGACGACCGCATTTGACATGCCAACTCATTGCTCATGCCGACCTTTCCAACTTCGTAGCCATTAGCAATGTTTCTACAATCACTTCCTGTGGACTTTAATGTCTCAATCTCGTCGGGAAATGTATCGTTCTGCACTAGCTTAAGTATATGCAACTTGGCTCTACTGATATCCTCTAGCGATAGTTTGCAAGCGATAGATGGTTTTCCACCCTTTCGCATTTTCAAATTGCGGATGAAATGCTGACATAAGGCGAAAACTCTTAGCATCTTAATCCATGAAGTGAACGCTCTGAATCTATCTAGTAGTTGACCATGTTCCTGTAGTGTATTCGACCCACAGGTTTCGTCCACTAACACATTACTGCTGATAACACTTTCATCTTCATCCATATAAGACCAATTCTCTTCCCTGTTTCTTAGGAATTGTGGTCCATAAAGCCACTAGTTGATCTTAACATCATCATCTAACGAAAGTCCACGTGAGGCGTAATCAGCAGGATTCTGTTTACTGCTGACCTGTCTCCACTGATCTGGTAGGGATGACTCATGGATAACTGCGAGTCTGTTGCCTACAAATCTTTTTATCGAATGGAGCACAATTAATGAATCCGTCCAGTAAGTTGTAGACGAAATCGGCACACGAAGCTGTTGTTGCAGATGTTTACCAATCTTGAGACATAGTACAGCGGCTACTAACTCTAGTCTAGGTATAGCAACAGATTTCAATGGTGCGACTCTAGATTTTGCCAGCAGTAAAGAACAATGAACTTGGCGGGAAACATCTTCTACACGGACATATACTGCAGCACCGTATGCGAATTCTGAAGCGTCTGAGAAGCAATGAAGCTGAGTGCTCAACGGTTCACAAGAAATAGGCATTATACATCGGAGAATGCGAATTTTATGCAAATAATTAATATTCTTATACCATCTATTCCAGGAGGCTAGACAGTCTTCAGGTAGTTCTGCATCCCATTCTAATCGCCTTCTACATGTATCTTGCAAAATTAATTTAGCAGGCAACAATATCGGTGCTATGATTCCAACCGGGTCGAATATTGAAGCCACGTATGACAAAAGAGTCCTTCTAGTTGTTCTTGTTTCAAATTCAGGAGTTCGAAAACAGATACTATCACTTAATACATTCCATTCTATACCCAGCGTCCTATCGTTATTCCCTTTAGATAAGAGGATATCGATGTTCTTCTCTGTGCGGTCTTCTTCTGGAATGAACTTCATTAATTCTCGGTTATTACTAGTCGATTTGGTCAGATTAAATCCTCCTAGTTTTAGGATCTGTTTCAGCTGAGTATAAATCAGCTTACCTTCATCTAACGTATTAACACTAGTAAGCAAATCGTCAACATAAAACTGTTCTCTAGCTATTTGGATAACACGCTCATCGAACTTATCAGCTTTGTCTACGGTAGTCCTTTGTAAGACAAAGGTTGCACAACTTGGCGAAGATGTTGCTCCAAAAATATGCACCTTCATTCTGTAAACTGCCGGTTCCGTATTCACGTCGCCACCAACCCACCGTAAAAATCTAAGGGTGTTTCTGTCGTGAGAAGGAACGATCACCTGATGGAACATAGCTTCTACATCTGCGGTGATACCTACTGGTCGTTGCCGAAGTGTCATAAAGACATCTACCAATTTATTTACTAGATCCGGACCTGAATACAGATTTTTATTCAAAGATATTCCTGCGTACTCTGCTGCACAATCAAACACAATCCTTAATTTATTGGGCTTCTTTGGATGGAAAACCGGGTGGTGTGCCAAGTACCAGACCTGTCCATTAATGTGATCATCTTCGACAATTTCAGCGAAACCTCTTTCAATATACTGAGACATGACGTCAGTATACTCTTTGTGCAGGTCTGAGTCTTGACAAAGGCGTTTTCTCAATGAATTGAGTCTACTCATCGCCAGTTTTCTATTATTAGGTAGAATCTGTTGTCGACGCCATGGTAGTGCTATATGATAATGTCCGTCCACTAATTGTATGGATTCTGACATAATACTTAGAGCCTTACGATCTTCAACAGACATGGGCACTTCATCACTCGTATCGTCAAACTCATTCTTATAGGACCGTTCAAACAAAGCCTCAATTTTCTTTGTGGCTAAGACATGATTGACCATACTAGTTTCTTCAAGGGTCTTCCTGTATGGTCCCAGTAATGTCCAACCCAAGGGAGTCTTTACGGCACAAGGTTCGTTAGCTCCTCCAAGCCTTTTATCGATAGTTACGTTACAGCCAATAAGCATCTTAATTTCTTTATTCTTAACCTCTGGTAAAACTATCCCATCTAGGTGACTTCATGAGGCCATCTGATCTGCTGTTAGCACAACTCTTTGTAACTGTGGCAACTTCTCTACTGTCCATGCTTTGGAAACAGTAACATGAAGTGACGAATCCAATGGAGAGACTTCCAGTTGCACTTGTTTGCAAGACAAAGTAGACTGTGAACCAAGCGTCTTAAGGGAGACTGTCTTAGTTGCTCCTACTAAACCTAGTTCTCTTGCCAGATCTTCTGTGACCAATGTTGCGTCTGAACCACTATCCAAAAACGCACAGGTTTGAACGACATTACCATTATATCTGGCTAAGATGGGTACTATAGCGAATGCGGTTTCACTTGCCGGAGTCTTGTCCAAAGTCATATCACTACACTGTTGAGCGTTAATATGCACATCATTTTTTATATCGTCGGATAATCCCTGGCTTCTGTGAAGCAATGTATGGTGGCTCCAACTACAACCTTCAACTGTACAGGACCTTGGAGAACGGTAATTCTTTGCTATGTGATTTGGTTTTAAACATACGTTGCATAGTTTACTCTTGGAAACAAATGCCAGACGTTCATCAAGGTCTTTATCTTTAAACTCTGAACACTGGTCTAGGAAATGTCCTCTCAAACACAATATACAGAGTGGGATAAATAAACGTGACTCGTTCTTAGGATCATTACTCGGTTTTTCGACATTATTGTCTGAGAGCCTGGTAACAAACACTCGGCGTTTAGATTCAGAGTTTTCCTTCATAGGGATAGTAAACTCTTTACTATTTTTTCCCGTGGAATGCCCATTGATTAGCAGCCCATACCTGGTGTTAGCCATATCTGACTGCTCCTTAACAAACATGCATAAGTAGCTAAATGATGGTTCGCGACCGCTCTTTATGACGTTGCAAGCCAACTTTATCCATTCTCTCTGTGAATGAACAGGGAGTTTTAGGACTAGTTGTTCAATAGTTTTACCAGAATTCAAATCTGAGACATAGTTCATCTGTTTTAAAGTCAGTTCACAGGCTTGCATCTCGTGAGATAGCCTCCTTGCTAGTCAGCGGATATGATGGTGGGGACATATGAGAACCACTCTTATCTGTGGGACAGCACTCTATTGCTAAGGCTCCTGAGTTCGAATGGCTTCTGCAGAATAAGAGAATAAATAAAATTTAAAAAAAGACAACAGAAGTTGAAAATTTACCTAAAGCTGAAGTTTAAATAACAAACTCCTCGAATGCAAGTACATGGTATGAGTCCCCTACCTCAGAAGGACACCTAAATGTATACTTCAGAAAAACAGTAGTTATTATTAAGCCCTCGCTTTTCTTCTACATAGTTCACGCACTTTGACTTTTGTGTTTAACTCCTATTCAACCTATATAAGTAGGTAAAATTATCATCTTTTTTTCACTTAAACTTTTATTTTATTTTCGCAAGAAAGACTAGAATTCCATCACTAGAAAATCTCAGGGGGAAATAGTATTTTTTAAATGAAGAAAAAACAAAAAATGATGAACCCATGTTTTTTACATGTTTTGAATTATTAACACCTATTATATACTTCTGCACCTCTCTGTCGGTTTCCTTGTGTCTTCTTCTCTTTTCAAAGGTACTGCCTTAAACGAAGGTACTGAAACAGTGCCGCTATCCTCGGAATATTGCTAGCCCACCTGGTGAATAACGGAACCACCTCTATCATGAAATCTGCCAACAAGTTCAAGGTTGGTCTCATATACAACTGGAAATGTCACAATTATGGTGTACTTACCGGTGAATTTGAAGTTTTATGGACTTTCAAACACTCTATGAATCATTTACTTACAATTACTGTTCATTCCGCATCTCTTATATTTCACGTCAGCACCTGTACAAAAATGCTACTTACCTTCCACAATTAACGTAATCGTTTATAATTCCCGCGTGAAATTGACATACCGTATTTTTTTTTCAATTACAGTTTTGATTTGATGCTATTTCTCATGAATTATTCAGTTGAAAGCATATCTCGAAAATTACCTATTGCCTTATTTGTACATTTCTTTTTAAATATTTCTCTCAAATTTACCAGTATTCAATCTATTTCTAGATTAACAAATCATATATATTCTATAAGTTCTAATTAGTGTACATTTGTTCATGCCTGTAAAAATGGCTGGTTTCTGTTCCAGAAATAAAAATTATTATTATAATAATGCTGCATCATTGCTTCAAACATTTGGAAATTCTAGGAGTTTCTCTATGAAGGTTCGGGCCACAACATGCCTTTGCCCAAATGCTTCCTCTAACAATTGTAGGGCTTTATGATAACCTTCCTCTGGCTCTAACAAAACACAGTGTTTGATTACATCTTTGGCTTCTCCTTCACAATACTGAATCAAGTAATTTAGCTTACTTCGGTATCCAATGGCATCATTATCCACCAAGTCTTCAAGATTCTTTATAAAATTCCAATAATTTACAGGATTACCGTCAAACTTAATTATCTCTCTTCCAGGCATGTCCAGAAACTCGGACATGGCTCTGGCAAGCTCGTCGTTAAGAGATACAGCGACTGTATGCGAAGTAGAAGGCTTGCAAGGTGACTTATAATGATTAGAACATTCACGACTAGCTTGTCGTAATCTTTCCAATTCAATTTCTTTCTCTATTTGGACTATACGCATTTTCGATAGCTCCAGCTCTACCATATAATTTGATTTGTACTCGTTGCTTCCATGGGAATCAGTTTCACTATTCTTTTCTGACTGTGGAGTTAACGTCGGCATAGTCTCATATTTTTCGTCTGCCATACTGTTCGAAACTTTGTAGGATTATTTTTTACCTACAGATTTATTCTTTCCTCAGTACTGACGATACAGAGTCTCGGCTTAACTATAGTTAAAAACAGGATGACTTGACTTAAACTTTATCTGTTTCTAAAACATAAAATAAATCATACAATTACACCAAGAAAAATACACAAATCCACTGTCATTCAAAAAAGGACAAAAACGTACCGAACAGTATTGAGGGGACGAACAAAATGAACAGTTAATTAATAACATGTGCACATATAGAGTGACAGAAAACAAAGGACACTCAAGGTCACATCACGTGGTGTGAGTTACATTAAATTAACCAATAATCGCGACAAAAGGGTCACATAATACTGGGTAGCTGTCTGTCATACAGTCTATCTATCTGTCGCGACTAACACTGTAGTTGAAGGTGAGACTTTGATTTACAAGTATAACCTTTCAGATTGATGAAACGAAATTTGTCAAGAGGTATTACTCTACACAAGTGTATGTGGGAGGTGTACCGCTGGGATGACAGGATGTTGCGGAGAACTGATGGCGAACGAGATGTGAAGATTAGAGTGCTGGACAATATGATAGCTAGTTTGCAACCCTTACTGTCGAAATTAACAGAGTATGCCGGAAAAAAGGTTGTTGCAGATTTTAAAAGAGTAAGAAGGGCCCACATTGACAACCTTATTTCTCACAACGTATTTTTCGTCGACGGATTCATACATCCAATAGTTGATATGGCAAGAGGTACATGTCCTTGCAGGGTGTTCACCACCTGCAGGTATCCTTGTCGTCATATGGTAATCGCTCATCTGACTTATCCTCATTTTGAAGGTAAATGTGACGTACATTGATCTTACACTACAGTTGATCGTGTTCTGAAGAATTGTCGACGATGGATGCTTGCTACCAGAAATCCGCTACCCGTGTTAACTGCTGCACCGGTAACGCGAAACAGTGACGTTGAAAACTATCAAAAGTTGAAGCGAAAGTTTTGTAGATATCTTGACGGACGCGCAAATGCAGGTTATGTAGAAAAAGCATCTGCCTATTTATTGTCTTCGTATAACCGGTTAAAGGAAGGAAAGGAGGATGTATGAGACATCAGTGAGAACGTGGAATGGAATCGATTTCATTGATTTCATCAGTTTCACTTTAAATTATGAAATCGGATAAGTAGGGTAGGAAGAAATTAATCCGCAATCTCAGTAATGCTTGTGAAGATGGTTTCCGAATGATTGAGAATAGCGAATCTGCTGTGGAGATAGGATATACATTTTTACCGAAAAAATCATCTGAATGTCCTATTTAACCTTATAATTCGAAGACAGTGAATTAATATCCTGAGACGTGAAGTCTCCATTGAATGATACCATGCCGAAAGGTGCAGCATCTAAATAAAGTAGAGTATTTGTGTAGATGACATTACCATTCCATTATGGGTAAATTTTTATTTCGATAGAGTCTCACAGTGGTGTTTGTGACCTTGGCGGCCTATCTACCATATACTCAGTGTTATACAGTAATATTTACTGATGACGTTTCGAGCACAATTTATTGCTCATAATCATATCAAGGTAATGACACGACTTCCTAAATTCATGTATATAGTTGCATTGTTTTTCACTTGATTTTCACTTAATTTGATTGGTAGTATTATTTTCCATATTTCGGGTATGAGTGATGAATCATTCCTATTGCATGTGTTGGGTGTAGATTCGATGAACGAAGATTCAGTAATCAACCTCTCTCTCCACCCACCTAGATTACGTTTTAGAATTTTAACCCTCTCCCACCCTGTTGTGTGGTTGTGTGTGCAATGCATGCATTAACACACAACCACACAACAGGGTGGGAGAGGGTTAAAATTCTAAAACGTAATCTAGGTGGGTGGAGAGAGAGGTTGATTACTGAATCTTCGTTCATCGAATCTACACCCAACACATGCAATAGGAATGATTCATCACTCATACCCGAAATATGGAAAATAATACTACCAATCAAATTAAGTGAAAATCAAGTGAAAAACAATGCAACTATATACATGAATTTAGGAAGTCGTGTCATTACCTTGATATGATTATGAGCAATAAATTGTGCTCGAAACGTCATCAGTAAACATTACTGTATAACACTGTGAGACTCTATCAAAATAAAAATTTACCCATAATGGAAAACAGGACTAAATGTTTCAATTTTCAGAATCTGCAGGCAGCCTTATCTGTTACATAAGCATGCCCAATAGTAATACAATGACTGACTGGGAATCCAAACCATTAGGGTCAAAAACCTAGTGTGCCTTCTCCCATGATCGTGGAGGATTTCCACTAATAATAAATTTATATCTATTCCTGTATGTGCCTGTACATAAACTGTTGGAGGGACCGTCCCCTACGCTAAATGAGGCAACTTCATTAAGGGAAGGTTAGCCGCGTTGGGGTTCCACACACATATTCTTCTCATAAACTTAATAATGACAAGAATATAAATCTGAATAATAAGTGACCATTATTTTGATGTGGTTGTGTTCTCTGAGCTGGATAGTTAATTTGCGAAGCTTTCATCACCCTACTAGGTGACATCTTCAGCGCACACTTCAATTTGAAGTGAGATTTTAGATGTCTCCACGAGTTTATTAATCAACTCTCCCGGTGACCTTGGACGCGAGTGGTTGTTTTTGTGTGTTCTCACACCTTCTGGGCTACTTGTATTGGAACTGATTGTTTCTTTGATTTGAACTTTGACCCTTTGTGTGTGAGGTTTTTTCCTTATCGGTTGATAAATTTTGTCAATCTTGATGTGTCTATTGATTGATGATTCACTGGAATGCCAAGCTTCTAAAAATTCTCTAGCATTCTTGTTGTTTCCTCTGTCTAATATTTGAACATTGTCCCAATCGAATTGATGCCCATAGTCGTCTGTATGTAGTGATATGAGGGAGTGGATGTCATCATATCTCTTGACGACGAGCTTATGATCATGGATACGAAGACGAAGGGGACGTCCACTTTGGCCAATGTAGTGTTTTTTTCTCGTAGATGATGCTGGTTTTATCTTCTTTCGTTGTTTAGTCTTTTGGTTGACATAATACTGAGTGAAGTGATTTTGCTGGTTTGTGTAAGACGTCAATTCCTAAAGGTTTGACGACTCTTGCAGTGATTTCCGATATATCCTATATATATGGCAGGGCGACTTTCTGTGTGATTTCCTTGGGGGCTTTTAGTTTGATAGCATGGCTTGGAGGTATATGTCTTTTGATGAAATTCCGAGGATATCCACTCTTTTGGAAGAGGTCCATGAGATATCTTTCTTCAATTTTCCTTAAGGTGGGAGTGTTGCAATGAGTCCTGGCCCTCTTGAATAGTGTTTGTATGCAATTCCTTTTGCGTGTTATTGGATTGTTGCTGTTGTAATTCAGTATTTGATCTGTGTGAGTTGATTTCTATAAACTTGTGTTTCGAATTTTCCTGTGGTTGTTCGCTTGACTAAGACATCTCAAAATGGGATTTTATTCTCGGATTTCTCTTCTCTTGTGAATATGATATCGTTGAAGACGTTGTTTATCAAGTTGTGAGTTTTGCATAACTCGTTTCTTTTGATTATTTCAAATGTGTCGTCTACGTAACGTATTCAAATCTTGGGTTCGATCTTTGGTAGGATTATAATTTCGAGCCTTTGCATCACTGCTTCTGCAATCAAACCTGATATTGGCGATCCCATGGGTGTTCCTTTGACTTGTCCATATATTTGGCCGTTGAATTGGAAGTACGTTGTTAGGCATAGGTTTGTCCATTCCATCCAGCTTGTGTGTTGCATTTTTGATTGTTGTGGGAGGAGTTTGTCGTTGCTGAGTACTTGTTCCATGGTCTCCTTTGCTAGTTTTTGCCGTGACATCGAAGGATATCATTATTTCTTGTTCATGTATTTGGATGCCTCTGATTTTCCCTAGAAATTGGATAGCAGAGTTGATGGAGTGATCACAAGATTCCGTTAGGTGTTTCAGTTTTCTGTATAATTCTTTGGATAAGTTATATGTTGGAGTTCCTGGGAGCGATACAATTGGTTGTAATGGAATATTTGGCTTGTGTATTTTGGATCCGCCGTAGAATTGGGGTAGGACTGGTCCATGGGTTTTTATTCACCATTGGTCTTTTTTGTGATCTGTCCAGTCTTGGTAAGCTTGTTGAAGGTCCTTTGTATGCGGTTGTTCAATGTTTGTATGGGATTTGTTGAAAGTCGTTGATATACACCTTTGTCTTTGAGTAATTCTTCAGCTTTCTTGGTGTATTCTTCTCTGTCCATGACTACTGTTGTTCTTCCTTTGTCAGCTTGTAGAATGACGATGTCTTTCCTATTTTTCAGCTTTATGAGGGCTTTTAGTTCTTCTTCATCATATCTAAAGTGACCACTATATTTTATCTTTTTCTCTCCACCTGCGTACAACCCAAGAAACTTGTTTGAACGAACTACAACGCAATTTAATATACACCTGTCAACTAAGAAGAATCGGTCGTTTGGTAGTCATACACGTTTTATGACATAAGCGCATATTTAGCGCCCAAGTTTAGGCTGTCAGCACACATTCGTTGGCTAAGTTCATGAAAACTTATGTATGCGCACATATGTTGCAAGTAGACAGGTAGGAAAAGTACATTTTTAAACGAGTTCATTCCCAGACCCCACAGTATCTAGTTAATCGAAGCCACAGTTAATTACGAAATGTGTGGAGTCTGGGACAATATGACTGAACGGTTTTCGGTAAGATCTTAGAAATGGAAACACTCTACATAACCTTTGTTTAAAAAGATTCATTGTAAAATATTCATAACTTTGGAGTAAAATCAAAAATACAGTGAGCTGCCCCTCTTCTCGCTGGCCCATACTGTCCACTCGATTTGAATTCTCTGGAATTTTTCGGAACCTCTCTCTGTAAAACACAAAATCCTGATTTGTTGCAGCATGGCTAGTGTTCCATGTGAGTGCAAAAGTCTTCGTAAGAAGTCTAACCAGGCTAACTGTCCCATTATTTTTAAGTTCAGTAATTCCCTTGATCCTAGTAAGTTTATTCAATGTCAGGATCACCTAAGACTGAACAGCAGTTATAAGTCTATAACAATAGCTCAGGATAAAACACCTTGTCAGTGCAGAATAATGCGTAGTAATAACCTGGCCACCTCCTGTAGCTTAGAATTACCCAAAAACGATCGTGCACAGCAACAGTCACCTAACGCTGACATTAGCATTCAGCAAACCACACAACCACCACGCATGGCAATGGAACTAGGAACTGATTTAGATACCAGTACCCCTGTAAATAACGTCTCACCGAAACATGTTAAAATAGGTAGAACTGCTGCAAGCTGTTCTAAGAAATTCTTACCCAAACGTGGTGACTTCACCACAATGAACAAATTTCGCCGGGTTGAGACTAATGATGGGGAAGAATACTTTGTATTCAATAAGCTTGCTGAGAGTAAGACTGTCAAAAAACCCTCACCTCTTACGAAAAGTTACTCTCGAAACACAAGTATATCTGGTGGTTTTCAGTATGCTCCACCTTATAGAAAGTCAGGCCCCAAAACCCCCAAAGTCTTGCAACCAAAGCACCTTCCCTCTCAATTTCCTTTAAGTTATAAAACCAACACGAAAGTGTGTACCGGTATGACGCATAGCACGTGGATGGGTAGACCATTTGATGCTATGCTTTTTAACCGTCAACCCAGGCCCAACCTCCACTATCCTTATATCCAGGAACACATGGTAAATTTTCCAAGTGTCCCGAATCACTGGTACGACCCATGGCACCTAGGATCACCTCATCGCACTCTAACCTCGATGTATGGACACCCAGTCCAACCCTCTTATCATTTATAAACTCGTGTGGTGCTGACGCACAAACAGATTTGGGTTATGGTGATATTTTAAGCCAGTTTGCAGCATCCCGTGACTTATTCACGATATTGCTATTTAATGCACTTTCCTTAATCAGTAAGATATCTGAACTAGGGACATTATTAATAATTGCCAAGCCTACTGTAGCTCTGATTACTGAATCATGGTGCTCATACCCTGTACTTGATGTGCATATAGGCATAGATGATTACACTGTACACCGTGCAAATAGAGATTGCAAGCTTGGTGGAGGATGTCTCATATATATACATAACTCATTCGTAGCCAGTAAGGTGGAAGATGAAATATTGAACCAGGTACCTGATTCACTCTGGGTCGTCTTACAAGGAGATAAGTACAAGCTTCTCATAGGCTGTGTTTATCGAGCACCAAGCTCAACCAAAGAAACTGATGCGTTATTAGCTAAATCATTCGCACACGCGTCATCGTTTAGTACTAATTACAAAATAATTGCACGGGAATTCAATCTTCCAGAAGTCAATTAGTTAAGTAGTTCCGGCCCCCAACGCTTCGACGAAATACTTGCCACTATCGATTGTTATGGATGGCAACAACACGTCCAGACACCTACTCGTGGTGAAAACATGTTGGACCTTGTGTTTTGTCATGACACAATCCCAGTCTCCACCTATGTTGGTAACAGATTTTCCAGTAGTGACCATAGAATGGTACTCTGCTCTTTGCCTTTCTCACCACTAAATACAGGAAACAAACAGGATTCAGGGAGCTTGATTTGTCGTAGTTACAAACATACAGACTACGGATTAGTCCAAGAGCTCATTCGACTCTGTCACTGGGATGAATATTTTACCACTGACTCCCTGGAGACTGTAGTGTCCCTATTTTACAGAGATGTTATCCTTTGTCTAGATACTGTTGCTCCTAAGAAGGTAGTGAAATTAAGTAGACACCAAGCTGAATACATTCCGAGGGCATGCCGCAATAAGTTCAGGAAGTTGAAGAAACAGTACTATTCCACTAAGGATATATCACTACTGCACTCAATCCACGAGTCTCTTGAATCTATCAAGCGCCATCGCTCTCAAAAGGACCTCGACGAAGAATTAAGGGCACTTGAAAGCACCTCCAAAGTTTATAACTTAACAACACTTCCTAAAAAACGAATGCAGTCGACGAGGGACATCCCCTATTTACTTCATGACAAAGTTATCTACAATGTGCCTGCCACCATCTGTGAAATATTCAGTGAGTGGTTTGCAAACTTCAGTTTAGAAACGCACATTCCTGGTGAAACCGGCCCCCTTACCAGCTCTTTCCTCGAAAGCATAGTGTTCACCGACCAATTAATAGAACAAGCAGTTAAAAACCTGAAACCTTCCACTAGCACGGGACCAGATGGCCTTGCTTCTATAATTTTCAAAAACAGTAAGTGTGATATACCCCTACTACTTCTTAAATTCTTCTCAATATCTATGGACACTGGCACTTACCCTAATGAGTGGAAAACTAGCTTCATAATTCCACACTATAAATCCGGTGATAAGGCAAACGTCCGCAATTACAGACCTATAAAAATAACCCCAGTTGTCTCGCGAGTCATGGAGAAAGTTGTCAAAGATCAGTTATCAGACTATCTACTTAAGGAAGATCTTGTTACAAGGTCTCAACACGGATTTCTCAAAAATAGGTCTTGCGTTACTTGCCACTTCGACTTT